>CM035191.1:14073838-14078060 GCA_020233015.1 Callinectes sapidus
TTCGTTTATTTCATGTTTAACTTGTTGATTTTAATTTTCTCCCCTCCCTTCTTTCACATTTCTGTTTGCATCCCATTACTTTCGTTCGTTGCATGTTTTCCCTTGCTTTCTCTTCCTTCTCTTTTATATTTAAATAGTCTCTCTCATGTTTTTCTTTGCTTCTGTTACACATTTGCTACAGTCTTTTTTTATGTCATTTTTGCTTTCCTCTTGCTCCCACATTCTTTGCCTTCTTTGGTTCTCATTACCCACGCATCATTTTCCGCTCTCCTTCCTTCCTGCCATCTTTCCCATATTTTTTCCTCCGCCGTTTCTGCCTCCCTTCATCCACTAAATCTCTGCATTCAACAAAATAAGCGCATAACTTCTGATTAGATCAATCTTTATCCATCAAGTAACTGGCCGCAGCATAGCTAATTATTGGGGTAAGGAGAACAACAGAGACATCACGAGGGGAGCAGGGCCGCGTTAAGGTGTGTTAGGGCCATGAGGGAGCGCTAACCTGACGCCTCGGGACCAGTAACTCCACGCCTAGAAGATGCAGGGAGTGAAGAAGAACAAGAAGAGGAGGAGGAGGAAGGAAAAAAAATGGGAACACTGCCTAAGGTGGGCGTGGATAATATAAGAGCTGGAGGAGTGGAAGGCAGCGGTGATGAAGGGAAGGGGGAAGGGAGCGTATATTAGTATGTACGAAGCCTGGGGAGTGATGAGGAAGAGGGGAGTGAGGACACAGCACCCTTATGGCAGAAAAGAGAAAATGAAAGGCTCCAAAAACGCTGTTATTTCTGAATTACATGTGTTGCCTGTCGCATTGTAACCTGGCGGCAGGATGGGACAAGTGGTGAAAAGCGTGGTTGTTCAAGAATGCTGCGTGCTCAATACTTCCCTCGAATAAGGTAGAAGGGGCATGAATGGGACGTGATTGACAGGGAAATACACCGTTAACGAGGAATATTACTTCATGTGGATACCGATTTTAAATTATAAGATTACAAGAGCCGAAACTACGAGAAGGGATTTTTTAAACGTATGTAAAAGATAGTGTTGATGAAACCACGAATTCCTGAGCTACGTTTTGTTTGTCAGTGGTGTGAGAAGCAGCTCTTCCACATATCAAGAGACATACTCAAGTGGCTGCGGGAAATGTGAAAATAGTGTCGGATTAGTCTTTCGCATTGTTGAGCACTGAGTGAGTCATGATAGTGAAAGACATCCGAGCATCTGATTAACTCTTTCTTTTTCAGTTGATAAAAAGGGATACAATGAGAGAGAGAGAGAGAGAGAGAGAGAGAGAGAGAGAGAGAGAGAGAGAGAGAGAGAGAGAGAGAGAGAGAGAGAGAGAGAGAGAGAGAGAGAGAGAGAGAGAGAGAGAGACCACTTCATAATCTAGTTCGGTTGATGATTAATTAAAGCATTACGTTATCTAAGTTTCTTGATAGTGGCTGACTCAATGTACAGATGCATATGGACGAACGTGAATATTAGAACGAGGAATTTTCACTGATTGATGTGCTCGAGGTGTAATGAACGGCCTTCTGGGAGTTCGATGTGGCCTTCACTCAGGATTTCCCTCCTCGTCGGGGCTTCCTACTCGATCAACTTAACGGTTTATGCGCCATTACAAGATTATCCCTCAAATGACCTGGACAAGCATCTTAAGGGAGGAAACGATCATAACCTCATTTCATAACTAGGAGGGGCGTGGGATGGTAACTGTCTGAGGCTCAAGAATAGACAAGTAACATGAAGTTCACGTGTGTTTGAGCAAATCCTTCGTTGAGGTATTCGGGGGTATGGAAATCGAGTGTGTTTCCTTTGGGCAAGAGTAAGGGATGGACCTCGTCTCGCGCGCCCTGCTGCATGAGGAAATGAATTAGAGGAAATTGTCAGTGTGTGTGTGCGTGTGTGTGTGTGCGTGTGAGAGAGAGAATGGGGGGGTCTATAACATAACATTGGTGAAAGGAATTGCATCACCGGCGTCACCTTGGAGAGAGAGAGACGCAGATTTACACTCTTCACGGCTGAATAAAAGCGTCACATTATGAAAATAGACCAGCGAGAGGCATTCCGGGGGAGCCTTCCGTAACCCAGCAAGAGGCCACTAAGTTACCGCAAAAGTGAGAGAAACTGAGGATCTGCCGGCCGGATGGGGAAGACTGCGGCCGACATTGGGAAGGTTTAGGTCATCTGTATGTGCGGAGGCTCCCAGGGACTCATTGTTTCCCGGCATCCCGCCAGAAAAATTACTTGCATGCTAAAAGCTCTCCACAGCGGCCCGACCCTTCCCTCCCACGCGGCGCACGGCCCGACCCGGCTCCCTCGATGCTGTTTACTTCAAAGTGTAAAAATGTATTCCGTGTTGGGAGAGCATGAAGAGCTTAGGAATGCATTATTATTCGTCATATTCATTCTTTTTCACGAGATTTTATTCTCTCTCACCTCCTCTCTCTCTCTCTCTCTCTCTCTCTCTCTCTCTCTCTCTCTCTCTCTCTCTCTCTCTCTCTCTCTCTCTCTCTCTCTCTCTCTCTCTGTGGAAAAGGAGGAATATATTATTTTATGACGTTTGTGGTAAAACTAAAAATGTTTTACTAAACGAAAAATACAAATTTTACTTTTACTTGGAATTGAGTGAAACTATTCCTGCTTTATTTTCACCCACGTCCAACGATTACGACATTAAATATAAACTACGATCACCGGATTAAGTTTCTCAAGAGGCTCGTGTGTTAAATATTAAATTCGTGTATTGGTAAAAGAAGGAAGATATCGACGCACCCCCTGAAGCAGCAACATTCTCCAACTGGCCGGCTGAAAGAAATGGATAAGGCACTGTCACCCACAGACAAGGATGCCAAGGAAGGGAAGGTCTGAGTGTCTTCTCTGTGGATATACAGCGAAACCTTCCCCTTCCTAAAAATCTCAGAAACACATATCTTTAAAGAAAAACTACATGTATTGTTAGTAACTCATTCTGCCCCTGACAGAAGTACAGCTCCATCCTCCTGTTACAGTGGCAAAATTCTAAAGTAACAGCACTGCCTCCTCCTCCTCCTCCTCCTCCTCCTCCTCCTCCTCCTCCTCCTCCTCCTCCTCCTCCTCATACCTTATAGATGCAAGGTGGTGATGGGAAGGAGAGAGAGAGCGAGTGTGTGTCACCACTTGGCATCACACAGCGAACCTTCCCAGCAGTCTAACATGTAAATCGGGAACACATCACTGAAATTCCATCACCAGTCGTGGTCTAAAGATAAGAGAAGCAGAAGACAAGGCCCTGCTCGAGACAGGCTGGCTGGCAAACACTTACACACACACACACACACACACACACACACACACACACACACACACACACACACACACACACACACACACACACACACACACACACACACACACAGACGCACGCACGCACGCACAAGCACACACTCCAAATCTATTCTTTGGCAACTTTCCCTCCACTGAATTTCCCTAAGAATTCTCCCTCTACGATTTTCATTTCCCTCGCCTGTCGCGGCCCATTTTTCTCCTGCTGTTCCTTTTTCTTGATTGTGTTTCCTGTTCCCTTTTCATTCCGCGTAGTTTCATAAGTCGCCGCTGGGGGGGAGTGTTAAGCTAAATGTAGATGAATATTTTCACACCCTGCCCATTTGACTTTTCTTTCTCCCTCCTTCTCCCTTTTCTTTTTTATCATTTATTTTCCCTGACAAGACGACGAGTGAGCACGCCATGATCATAACAACAAATTCTACTTAATCTCCACCATTTTCCCCGACGACCACCACCCTCGTAACACCGTCGCCAGGGTTTCCACACACCTGTGCATGAACTTACCCACCTCGCTTTAACTCGCCTTTACGACCATCTTAGGCGTGACCCGCACCACCTCCGTGTGATCTCCGTCAACTTTACGTAGATTTAAGCACCCTCACTGTCTCTTCAAAGCACTCCAGCGCCACCTTGTTCAGGCCTCACTGCCTCGCATTCACGTTACCAAGGCCTCCTTCGCATCACAAGATTCCCAGAGGCTCATTTGCCGTAACGAAGAGAAGAATAGAGAATTAAAAAGATGAAAAAAAGAAAGAAAAAAAAGAAGCTACCAGACTTTCGAAGCGAGGAACGAAGAACGCTTGACGGCATCACCACCACCACCATCACCAGCAGCAGCAGCAGCAGCAGCAGCAGCAGCAGCAGCAGCAACAGCACCTTAGCATCTCATTGGTTC
>CM035191.1:14103661-14121977 GCA_020233015.1 Callinectes sapidus
CTCTCTCTCTCTCTCTCTCTCTCTCTCTCTCTCTCTCTCTCTCTCTCTCTCTCTCTCTCTCTCTCTCTCTCTCTCTCTCTCTCTCTCCTTCTTGACTAAAAGTCCTCTTATTTACTATTACGATACTTTGTTAAAATTGTCACGGCAGGAGAGTTTGTTTCATCTTTCCCTCGCTCTCCAGTAACTAATCCGTAAAACAAAAGGAATGATTCCCTCTCACAATCACCTTTCTGTGCTTTAAGCCCTGGAGTTTTGCTGGGGTGGCCTGGTAAAGACGGACAAGTGTGAGACAAGAGCAAAGTGTTGGGTCAAGGCTGCCTCTCTGATGTGGAGTGATTGATACTTTTGGTTTAATATGTGACCAGTTATCATTAAGATTAAAGCCAGATGACTATTTTTACGTCGAAATGTCTTAACGTTTGTATTTGTTTCGATATTTTGTGTGGTTTGTATCGATTTCTAAACGTAGTGTTGGAAAATCAGGTAAATCTTAACAATTCGTCCGCACATCCCCCCCACCTAAACAAGCTTGAGGAGGCACATTAGGAATCGGGGGTTTGGTGGATGGGGGACACGAAATGAGCGAAATCTAGAACAATTTCATATAACATTACGAATTTTTTAGCATAATTTAACCTAACCTAATACCTTGGTCACCCCTCCTCCCCCTCTTTAGGACCTAACCTAATGAAACGCCTAAAGATTACATCATTATTTCTTACCGGTGAGGTGAAGAACATCAGATCAGTTATCAGACCGAGCTATAAAACAAAAGAATCATTTCGGTGTTTGTTTTTGCCTGGTGCACAGCCCGCTGAACTTAGATAAGGTTGATTTTCTGCTACACTCCCTATCGCCATTACAGACTTGCTGGGAAATTCCTCTCGTTTACAGCAAGGTCACTAACCCTTCTATATGATACTCGAGTAGCGTGTTTGTATCTATTGCGGACGTATTGTAAAGATTAACCCAAAATCCTTCCTTTTTACTATGGGACTGTGTGAGCCATCGAGAGTTTCCTATGTGGCTCGTTTTTTCCAGTCTTGTCAGGATGTTTCGTCAGCATTGTGGGCCCTTCATCTCCCGCACCACCACCACCACCACCACCACCACCACCCACTCACCTCCAACCACCACCACCATCACCACCAGTAGGACTGTTACGTGTGTGTGTGTGTGTGTGTATTTTTCATTTTCCTCAATCCATTATTATCACTGGTAAAAAAAAAAAATTCAGTCTTACTAATATAAACGTAGAGCTACAGTTCGCTCCATAAAGATCAACACGACGATAAGGAACACAAGCACTTGTTTGGGACAACGGCAAAAAAAAATAATAAAATAAAATAAAATAAAATAAAATAAAAGCTGAAAAGGGCCTATAGAGATGGAAGTTCCTACAAAAAGGCAGGGAGAATCATCTTAAATTGTAGAATAAGTGTCTTCAATCCTCTCACAAAGTCACTGGATAAATATACTCATTAAATCAAACCGGTGAATACTAGTACTGGACATGGCATACCGGTGAACACTATTACTGGACATGATATAATGGTAAATACTAGTACTGGACCTGCCACTTGGCCGCTCCCATCGTCCTCAGCATCCCTCCACGAACGCAGAAAACGGAGGAACTTTGTGGGTCATAAGAGGGAATACTTCGATATTTCAGAAGACGGTCGGGCACGGAGCCAAATCACTAATGTACGGTGGCTTGCGTAACCTCCCCAAGGTATTGATTGGATCTCCCCGTGTCCTGACGCCGCCCAGCCAAATATGAACCTTCTCTATACCATTATTAAGCTTTATCTTTGAGTACTGCTGTTGTTATTAAAGAAAGTGCGTTTGTTTGGGTTTATACTTTAGTTTAGTTTGGGTTTAATTTAGTTTTTAGGCTGTTGGGTCCGTATGAACAGAGATTCTTAAATAAAAAGGTTTTTCTTAGACGAATTCTTAGTCTTAAACTCCCGAAATTGGTCCTTTTTTTAGCCATTATCGCAACACCAGTAAATTTGAAGCTGCTGATGAGATGACGGCTGAAACAAACCAATTTCGGGAGGTTGAGATGGATTTTAAGACTAGAAATTCATCCCAAAAAATATAACATACTTAAGAATTTATTAATACAGTCCCTAGTTTTTTTATCAATCAGGCCGGGTTACTGCGCCATTGTGGTGAAAAGAACAAGGAGAAGCGTCGTTGATATGAATAAATGACAGTTTTTTGGCATGTGTAGGGACCTGCGTGCTTCCCTGAACGCTCTGTCTTAGGTCTCTCCAGAACCTTCATTCATAGATTCATGTTCCCAGTGGAGCGTCCGGCATCGTCTTATCTCCTCTCCTCTTCTCTCTCTTCATAATCCCTCCGTCCCCCTCCCCCCCACCCCTCCCTTCCCTCTCTTTCCATTCCTTCCTCAACCCCTTTCCCCCCCCGCTGTGCCCTCCCAGAATATCTCCCACTTTTTATTCTTCTTATTGTTTTGTTCTCTCTCTCTCTCTCTCTCTCTCTCTCTCTCTCTCTCTCTCTCTCTCTCTCTCTCTCTCTCTCTCTCTCTCTCTCTCTCTCTCTCCCTATCACCCATCCTTTTCTTAAATGTTTCATTTTTTTGCATGCCAGTCCCAATTTTATCCTTTCCTCCTTCTCTATCTCTCTCGCTTGCTCTCTCTCTCTCTCTCTCTCTCTCTCTCTCTCTCTCTCTCTCTCTCTCTCTCTCTCTCTCTCTCTCTCTCTCTCTCTCTCTCTCTCTCTCTCTCTCCCTGGGTCGTCCTCTTCGATGCTCTGGGAGGGAATATGTTTATCGGAGAGAGGCGCTGTGATGCTGGAAATTGGTTTTGGCACATGTAAGATTTTGCCGGGGTGTGTAAAGGTGAATTCTCGCCCCCAACATTGCCAGGTGGGAGGCTCTTATCTGGTGCTCATGAATATTCAGGCGTCATTTGCTTTCAGAATTTGACTATGAATTGGAGAGTTAATAGCAAGTTTGGGATGGTTCTTGTGTTTTGTGGCTCCGTGATGTATATATATTTTTTCTCTCTACGTTCGTGTCTGTGTGGTACGTGAACGGTAAATACTGCTACTGCTGGTTGGTGGTTATGTATGGAATTCGTACTTAAACACACACACACACACACACACACACACACACACACACACACACACACATACACACACACATACACACACACACACACACGCACACACACACACACACACACACAGACTGGCTCCCGTGTATGATTTCCATGAGGTGAGCGCAATTGAGTATTTATATATGCATGCACTTCATTAATTTATGGAAACATACACATGCAGGGCGCCACGCAAAAACCAGTACGAGTAAACACTATAACACACACACATACACACACACACACACACACACACACACACACACACACACACACACACACACACACACACAAACACACAAACACAAACACCAGTTCTAAACACACAGACCATTATTGGCTCTTACTTTTATGAACCTCTCATTAAGGACTTTAGTGGTGTCATTATAAAGAAAGACAGCGGGTCTCAGGCGGCGGCGAGCCATTAGTGGTGGATGGAGTTGCTGTGCAGGCGTTACAATGCTTCCTCTTCCAACCCACGCCACCCTTTCTGAGTACCTGTTAACCCCCTCCAAAGCAGTCCGTATTGGTGCGTTGTGTTTCCTCAACCTCTTTGGCGTCATTGTCTTTGTCGTCGAGAGCAGTTTTGTCATTAATTTGTCGTGTATGTTGAAACTCCCTCCCTCCTTCCTCCCAGAAGATTGAACTCTCTTATCAGTTTCATGTGGTTTTGGTCTGGCATCAAAACTCGATAAACTTTAAATGGTTTTGGATTCCTAGTGGTTTCAAAAAGTCTTTCATCATAATTGGCGTCAAAACTTCATAGATCTTGACTTACTTTTGGTTCCATGTGGTTTCTATGTCGCCACAGAAAAGCAGGCAATCTTTATGGTGTCGGGAAAAACGAGTTGGTAAAGCAGACTAACACTCACCCAGAGGAGGCAATCCAGCGCCTTAAGTAATGTTGGTAAGACCGCCCATTCGGGAACAAAGTAGAGTTGAGAGTCACGTCCCATAAAGCACCAGTGTTTGCTGTGCCGCTCTGCCCTGCTTTTGTCCGTCCCTCGCCTGTAAAGCCTTACTACTGCAATGATTTTTTTTTGTTCTATTTCCTAAGTTTAGTTTTTCCTCTGCAGTCATTCCCCGCACCAGCCTCCTCTACACCAGGACAAAGGACTTGGTAACAGTAAAAAATTGATAAAAAATTAGGGATTCGTAAATTCTCCAGGCTAATATATAAAACTGAGAAGAATCAATGCATTACTACCACGACTTTCACTTCCAGATCTCCACGACGTAAAGCCCCGACTAAGATAACCTGTTACGAATCACCAAGACATTCCAAATCTAACTGAACATATTTCCAACTCTCAACAAAAAGGCCAATTTATCCTGGACTGACTTTATGTAATTTATGAAACGCACTAAGGCGATTTACGAGAATTTGTCGATATCTAATTAACGAGAACACCTGGACGAGCCCTATCACTACTCTGTTTTTTCTACCCCTGCCACAATACTTTTCGTGTTTCCGGCCAAAGAAATATGGTAACACTGCCGCTGATTCATGTCCTCACTCACCGATTAGTTTAGGTACCCGTGGAGTGGTTCTAGAAAATGGGATGAATTTTACATTATTCTTAAAAAAAAGACACATGTAAGATACGTTATTCTATTAATTTGGCTCATCTGATACCTCACAGTCAAGTAGTGGTTGTGGTAAAGATACAAAGTTAGTTTACAAGACAGGTGTAAGTTAATTAATGAATCACTGACAGAGTTAACTTCTTTTTATTACTTAAGAAAGAACTACCAAGAGAGAGAGAAAAAACTGGTTAAAAAGAGGAACCACTGAAATACCGGTCCCTAAAAAGGTGTTATACAAGATTAAAGGTTTTCTCTCTTTCTTTCAATCTAGTATGGCAAAATCATAGCAATTATTGGCGATACAGAATATAATGAAACCAGTAAGGCGGGTTCTTAGTGTAGGGAATAAATGCCGCCAGGAGATGTGTGGCCGCCCTGCCGAGATGACGATCAGTCCACTCAGCTGAATGGAACCCAATAAATTCTGCGCTAAATTTACGGCGCTAGGTCAGGCCCGCCCATTAAGCCTCTCCCCAGTCCACACTACTTGGTTATGTACGACACCACCTACTTGTCTTCCCTGGTTGAAAAAGGAGGTTGGCCCAAAATAAGGCGAATATACAGAATGCCCCCAGATTACTTACCACTTCCATTACAACCCCTTACCTTTCTTTCCTGGTTGAAAAAGAAGTTTGGCCAAAAACTTCGAAAAATAAAGCAAAATACAGAATGACGAGATTACTTACTACTTCTATTACACCCCTTACTTGTTTTTCCTGGATAAAAAAGGACACTGGCCAACTACTTAGAAAAATTAAGCAAAAATATATAATGACCAGATTACTTACCAGTGCTATTCAAGTTGATCGTGAAAGGATTCCAATCTGGGAGAATCTACACACCTCGCACTATTCTTTTTTCTTTTTGCTCACTCTCTATTTAGGAAGCATACCTGGAAAGAAACGAGAAATACAAAAGTCAGGGGTTGTTGAGGTACAAAACAGAGTCGCACCAAAATAAAGAAGAAAAAAGGTTTCCTCTCTCTATATGTTAGTTTTTAGTACCAAATACCATAAACAGACTTCTCATAAACTTCCTCGTACCGACCATTTAACCTATTCAGTATTGGGACGCATTTTTACATTTATTCTACTTATTTTGCAATTTTATACAGCTTCAGAAACTCATGTGAGGATTGAAATAGTGCAGACTCTGGCCACTAATCATTTGCCCTCCATAGACCCTTCCTACTGTCAATAAAATCGTCTAGTCCCACCCAAGACTCGTAAAAATGTGTTCCGGTATTGAAAAGGTGAAAGGCGATGTTGGAAGAGAAACTATTGGTTCAGAAATCAGGTAATTCAGATTCTAGAGCAATTTTTTTAGTACATAATAACATAAAAAGACTTTTCCATAAATTTCTTAGTGACCATTTAAAAAGCAATGTCGGAAAAGAATATAATGGTTCAGAAATCAGGTAAATGACTGTTATGGCAAGTTTTTTTAGTACTTAATAGCATATAAAGACTTCCAGAAACCGTATTGCTGACCATTTCAAAAGCAATGTCGGGAAAGAATATAATGCTCCAGAAATGAGGTAGTTGAGGTATTACAGGAAATCCAATACGAAGTCAACTCATCGACAAAATAAAAAAGAGAATGCATGAAGGCGTTTGGTGTGATCGGGGCTATTTGGGAGATGGTCAGAAAATCTCTCCAGGTAACGTATGGTTCTGATGACCCTGTCGATCCACTGAATTTATCTCCTCTGATTTTTCGCAGTTTCCTTTCAGTGCGTTTGGTATTTTTAGTCCACCTCCTTCCTCCACCTTTTCCCTTTTTTAAAACTCAGCCCGTCTTTGTCCCCCGATAGCTTTGTTTGCTGTAGTTTGTTAGCGTCGTTTCCATAGATGTTATATGTGTTGCTGGCTTTTCTTTTAGATTAATCCTTTCCAGGCATAAGGTAAACGTAATGGTAAAAACTTATGAACACACACACACACACACACACACACACACACACACACACACACACACACACACACACACACACACACACACACACACACACTTATCATGCGTAATTGAAAAAAGAAACGAATTTTCACCTGTCATTCGTGAGAGAGAGAGAGAGAGAGAGAGAGAGAGAGAGAGAGAGAGAGAGAGAGAGAGAGAGAGAGAGAGAGAGAGAGAGAGAGAGAGAGAGAGATTAGAGACTATCGTACTGTTTTACGTTTGAATTTTCTACTGAACTTGTCCGTCATTAAAAGTTGATCACTCTGCAATTGACAAATGTACGCAGGTTTTCACATTTCTGCTATTTTTACTCCAGGAAGGTTTGACTGATTGTTGTCTGGATCATCGTTCGTTATCATCACTGCTATCAATTTATCTTCACCATTATCGTCATGTTCTTTTGTCTCTCTTATAATTTTCTGGTTTTTTTTCAACTCTTATTCCTACTCCTCGTCCTCGTCCTCCTCCTCCTCCTCTTTCTCCTCCTCCTCTTTCTCCTCCTCCTCCTACTCCTCCTCCTCCTCCTCCTCCTCCTCCTCCTCCTCCTGCAAAAACCTGGTAATGTGTGAAAGAATTCTTTGTACAAACATTTTGAGACAACAGACGTGCTGAAGTTAAACTGTGAAAACCGTGTACAACCCTTTGCGATTTTTTCCAGTCTACCCTTACGATGCCTTTTTATTTCTGGCATTTCCTGTTTCAAATGATATGCAATTCTTTTTATGGCTATTTTCTGACGTTTGTTGACAGGAGTCCTCTCACTTCCTGTTCTGCTTTCATATCAAATTAGGAGTGAGTCGCGTGGAAATGTGTTCAATTGTCATGTCTTTTAATTCGTCATGTGCTGATGGGGTTAGTGTTGATTTGTTACCTGTATGTTCCTCACTTCTTCATCAATAATCACAACAGTAACAGTAACAGCAATAATAACTTTAGTAACCACAACAGCAACGTTAATCGCAGGTGCTTCTACTATTCCTATTATTGTTGATGTTATTTTTCTTGTTTATGTTGTTACTACTGCAACTATTACTACTACTACTACTACTACTACTACTACTACTACTACTACTACTACTACTACTACTACTACTACTACTACTACCACACCACACCACTTCACTTCACACCACAACACAGCGCATCACACCACGGTCATTCCACTCATGCAAAATATCCAGCACGACCCTACATTACTGAAGCCAATCACGGGTTGCAGCCTCCAATATTCCTCTGATAAGGAGCAGCTCCAGGCGGGGAAGCGTCGGTCAGAGTAATGCATTTAAAGTGGCCGTGTAATGAGGACGGGAAGGGAGTGGCGAGCTGCGGTGCTTGCTAAAAATATATGGAAATGCAAAATGCACCTGATACTAAAAGAAATTTAGCGTTATTGTAAACCATAAACATCTTGCTGCATGATGACTACTGTATTCTTTTTATTATTTTTTTCTTTAGTTCATGACTACCAATATTTTTTTTTATGTATAGACATCTTTTGGGTACTTTTTGAATTCTGTATATATTTTAAAGTTTAGTTTCTAGGTTTATTTTATGTTGTATCTTTCCTTTGTCCTAAATAAATTGGGTTCGTATTAACATAGCTTCTTAAATATGTAACTTTTCCTTCGATATATTTGTAGTCTTAGAATCCATTTTAACCTCCCGAAATTAGTGTTGTACTTTAGCCATTACCTCATCAGCAGCTTCAAATTTACTGCTGATGAGATAACGGGTAAAGTACGAGACCAATTTGGGGAGGTTAAGATGGATTGGAAGTCTAGAAATTCGTTTAGGAAAAGTTACGTATTTAAGAATCTCTATTAATACGAGTCGATTGGTGTGGATAATGAAAAGAAAAGAAATGGAATCATGCAGTGCCTTTTCATCATATTTACCGACAATGTTCTCACGGTGACTCTTTTTCCTGCAGGTAAGAAGACAGTACCTCATTCTCTGGTCGACACGCAGACACGGTGGGGTATTTGGCTCCGTAAGTACTGTTTGGTGAAGCTCCTTTGTGTGTTTTAAGAGACAATGGTCCATCAGAATTCTCTCTCTCTCTCTCTCTCTCTCTCTCTCTCTCTCTCTCTCTCTCTCTCTCTCTCTCTCTCTCTCTCTCTCTCTCTCTCTCTCTCTCTCTCTCTCTCTCTCTCTCTCGCGTTGTGATGCATCATAAGCAGTAAATATTAAGGGGTGTTAGTTTCCTTCCCTTTACATTACTTGGAGCGAGGCAGGAGGGGACCAAACCACAACACACCTGCCCACAAATGAAAATGCCGTATCCATTATTATTATTATTATTATTATTATTATCATCATCATCATCGTAGTCGTTATCATTATTATCATTATTACTGTTATTATTGTTATTTTTACTGCAACGATACGGCCTCCAAGTATAAGAGTAAGGTAAAGTCGTTAATTACAGTGCATTTCGAGAGTGTTATTTACAGTTTTTGAGAGCAACGGATCACTTTGTTTACCATCACATTTCATATTCTCTCTCCCTGCCTCCTCACCTTTCCCCTTTTCACCGCCTCGCCGTCTGTGTCTTATGTGTATAGAGGATTTTTCTACCGGAGGTGAGATATTCCCTCGCACCTGATGACATACGACGCAATTCGTTGTGGGCAGTATTCCGCAGGAGATGGCGCCACTGGCAAGCTTCCTCTTTCTATTTTTGTGAGTCATAACACTCCTTGATAGTGAGCCGTTTCCAGAAACCAATAGAAACTTGTGTGAACGTAAATCTACTGCACATTGAAGGTTCACAAAGCAAAGACACACACACATACACCTTCTGTTGTAAAGTATGTAGCTTTGCTCCCTTCTGAAGTTGTTTGGTAAGAATGCATCAGCGTCTGGTGTGGGGTGACGTGAGGTGGGGTGAGGTGAGGTGAGGTGAGGTGAGGTGAGGTGAGGTGAGGTGAGGTTTTCTTGATAAGGTGTGGAATAAGGATGGGATGTGTAGTCTTAGCGCTTCCAGCAACTCCTGTGGGGTATTTACCAACATCTCTGGCAGCAATAGCGGATCTAACATGAAATACAAATATGTTTTCTCTCCCTCTGTGTGCGGAGTGTGCAGGTGACTGAACTGTGTGAATCAAACCCTGCCAAAAGAGCACAGGAGGTACCTACAATGAAAACTGTCAGAGAAATTCATTCTGCAACGTGAAAATAAAATAGATAAAATAAAATGTGTATGAATACTTATGGAAAAATAATGTGTGTGCGTGTGCGTGTGTGTGTGTGCGTCCACGCGTTACTGCCAATAATATATGTAGTGATAAAGTTTTGTATTTATTTACCTTTTTTTTGTTTTGCAGAAGTACAATTTGCCACGAAAGTCAAGCGTGTGAGGTGAAATTGGTTCAGATTGGGAGGCTCTTGTTAACACGTTGCTTTGGATCGTGAAATTGAGCGAAGGAAGAGAATGGATTTTATTTTACCTTTCTCTCTCTCTCTCTCTCTCTCTCTCTCTCTCTCTCTCTCTCTCTCTCTCTCTCTCTCTCTCTCTCTCTCTCTCTCTCTCTCTCTCTCTCTTTTCTACTGTAATGGTCCTGCCAATACAGACGTTCATAAAGTAGCAGTATTGTCCTTTCCTCGCTCACGGCTCACTTGTTTACCTGGCACCTGCCTCTCTTTCTTTTTTCACGTCGCCTTACTCTTTCATCCGTATCATCTCTCTCTCTCTCTCTCTCTCTCTCTCTCTCTCTCTCTCTCTCTCTCTCTCTCTCTCTCTCTCTCTCTCTCTCTCTCTCTCTCTCCATCCATTTGTCTAACTGTCAGTCTATCAATCTATCTGTCTATCTACCCATATATCTATCTCGCTCTTGCTTTGTCATCATCATCATCATCATCATCATTGTCACCATCATCATCATCATTACTGCCATGATCATCAGCCTCATCAGGGGAGTTTTATCGCTTTCATTATCGTCACCCCTGTACCGTAATGAATACCGCATGTAGGGAGAGTTTAGATTGAATGAAGTGAGTTACGGCTTAAAGGATAATTAGATCATCTATTAATACACATCAATTAACGAACCAGTCAATACCTACACCCGATAGTTTCACCTGCTCTCTGTCTGTCTGCAAACGCTTCCGTAGTGCAGTGGCTAACCCGCATTCCCCCTTCCCCCCTTTTAAAGTAACTCCATTAACTCTTTCACTGCGATAGGAAACAATTTATAACATCACAAGCAATGCATGAGATCTTTATTAGCATCTGTGAGAAAGGAATGCATGAGAAAGAGTATATTTTGCAATTTCTACCCAGTTTAAAGATTTCAGGTAACTATGGAACACTTATAGATGTCGTGGAGTGATCAGTTATCAAGGACAGATGGAGCAAATAGCAGTGAAAGAGTTAAAATGAACAGAACAATATATATTTTTCTCCACGTACTTTCTAAGACTAATGCCATTTTTAGATTTAGGATATCCGTGCCTCATGTGACGTCATACTAGCGTGGTATTGGCAATGCTGTTATAAGGATGATTTCACTCTACCTGTACGCTTGATCTGCCGGTCAGGAGTTGTTGTTCCGCCTTTAGTTCCCTTCCCTGCTTCTCCCTATATTCCCTATCTTGTATCTCAACTGCTCCCTCTAATAACTCCCAATTGCGGGTTACTTTTTATACATGGCTGCAGTTTCTCCATTTTAGAATTGATATTGACTATAATCTTCTGCCTCCCTCGCCACCTTAACCTGACCCTTGCCTTTGTTTCCTCACCTGTGCCATTCTAGGAGTCCTCTTCTGGCTTAATCTCTGTGACTATTTGGGGACTGGCGCCTCAGTGGGTCGTTTCTTGTCACAGTTTTAGTTTGGCCAATTTTCTCCTCCTACATAAAACACTTCCTCCTGTTTTCTTATGATTAATGTTAGCTTAGATCTTCGTACTCATTCGAAGCTCTTGTCATAAATAGCGAAACATTCCTCGCCTTACCTCTTTCACCTCCACACACACACACACACACACACACACACACACACACACACACACACACACACACACACACACACATCATTATCTGAGACAGCAGGGCGAGGTCTCTAGGATTACACACCTTTATTGCCCCGTAGAGACACAAGAAAAGAGAAAGATGTGTACAAGAAATCGGGATAGGCCTCAGTGTTAGTTTCATTGACCGTACACTAATGAGTGATGTATCATTTATTTTTTTCTGATTTATATATGATAATTACGTGGAAAAAAAACACAAGTTCTCTGTGAAGACGGTTTTAGTAAAGTTAGGGAATAAAGTACCCTGCCTTAATATGTCATTTCTCACCTACTCAACTAATCGTATTTAATCTATGTATTGATATGTTTATTTGAGATTTTGTCCGCCTTAGCTCAAGACTCAAGCGTCATTGTCTCGGTGCTTGGTAAGGTAAGCAAGACAGCACAAACACAGAAGCTGGTGCCAGTGGTTACCGTCTCTTTAACCCGCCAGAACTCTTTCCTTCAGGGTCGAGTCACGTTCATCATTAGCAGCGCGATAGGTGAGCCTGCACTGCTCGTAATGTCCGTCACCAGTGCCCTCTGATGTGTGGACAGTGACACGCCTGCTTCCCCTTGTCAGAGAGAAGTGTTTCGACGCCGCGTTGAGCACAGCAGAAAAGTGGTAGCGATTTACGTTCTCTTAGTTGTCACCGTTTCGTTTCTTTTTTTCTTTTTTTCGCTTCAGTTTCACTCCTCTTCACACGCGGTCGTTGTTGGTTATCAGCTGCGTCCATTCCTCCCAGTTCTTTATTGCCTCTTCTGGTGAACTTTTCTCCATTACTGTATTGGTCTTCTTGGCTTTCTCCCTTCCACTTCCATATTCGTCCTCCTTTTACAAACGTGGTCCTCTTCTCTAGTCCAAACTATTGCGATCTCTTCTTCGATACTCACTTCTCTTGTACTCTATTCTGGGGTATTTTTTGTCCTATTTATTCTCTCTTTTTGTATTTAATGCTGAACTTCAGTCATTTCTCTGTGCAGGTATTATTTTTACATTTATAAGTATGCCCTGGCCGCACGTCTTAGCACTTTAAAGAACAGTGGCAAGTAAAAACCTAAGATTTTTACGTACTGAATGAATAATCAAGATAAAACTGAAAAGAGTGACTACATCAAAAAAGTACTTGAGATCGCTACACACATTCACCCACTCCTACCGTTTATACTCACTACTTTGTTGTATTCATAGGTACTTAACTCTATGTCTGATGATTTTGGGGTATAACATTTTCTTTCTTTTTATTTCCTATTCTCATATATGTATTTTTCGAGTCACCATATTCTTAACCCCTTCAGTTCTGGGACGCATTTTCATATTTATTCTGCTTATTATTTGTAGATATTATTCAGCTTCAGAAACTCATGTAGGGATGAAAATAGGACAGATTTTGGCCATTATTCTTCTGATCTCCATGGCCAATAAAATCGTCTAATCTTATTCAAAACTTGTAAAAACGTCCCAGTACTGAAGGGGTTAAAGTTAATATTCTTCACGTATAGCTTCCTCCCACAGCAATTCACAGATGTAGGCAGCAGCTCACTCTATCTGCTTCATATTTCACAACACATTTCAGATATTACCGAGTTATCTAACCATACGAGCCACGTCTTTCCAGTTCACTCCTCGCCACGCATCAGAAGGACCCATCCCTCAGTCTCCGTGATTCACTGACTCCAAACCACAGTATATCCACCCTTTCCGAGGCGTTCTCTCTTTCTCTCTCTCCACTTTCCATCCCTCTCTTTAGATGTATGAGTTATCTAATACTCTTTCATCTTTCCCTTTCCCTTCCTTGTCCAAAACACTCCAGACATTTACAGAAACCGGCTTCCCTATTCCGTATCTGTCACTCTCTAAACCAGTGTCAGTACTTGTTCCCATCTTATCAATATCGTGTAAATTAATATGTATTTTCTCAATCTCCCGTTTAATTTGTGTGTTTTACTGACCATTCACAGCAGGTACCTTTAAGATGGCTTCAAAAAGTACTGTTTTCTCACCGTTCATAGCTGTCACGCCTCACTTTAAAGCTCTCTCTCTCTCTCTCTCTCTTTATTTCACCTTATGACTTTTCCCTCCAGTACATTCCCCTTTAGATATCTTCTTTAGCTCACTCCATTCGGGTTCTAAGTAATTTGTTGTGAGTGATTCGTGTGACGTTTCATCTTAGCGCTGTGATCCTTATTTTCTTTGTTTCATGACTTCATATTTCACTCACTTCGCCAATTCCTGAATATTTCGAAACAACGAGGCCCGGGTCAGGTCACAAATCCCTGTCGTAAACGAATTTTATTGAACAATATTCTCTCTCTCTCTCTCTCTCTCTCTCTCTCTCTCTCTCTCTCTCTCTCTCTCTCTCTCTCTCTCTCTCTCTCTCTCTCTCTCTCTCTCTCTCTCTCTCTCTCCTCTCACAATACTTGCTATAGTAGTAAAAGCTTTTTCTTATTTTTCTGAACTCCTCTACGTATTCAGACAACGTGTAAAACTGTCACACTTGCAACAAAACTGTGCTCCAGTTCTGAAGTGCTACGATGAAGCGTGTATCCTTGTAATACCCAAGATTTTGTTTGTATCACTGGATGAAATGGCAGAGTTTATAGTCAAAACGTCTTTTTTTTCTCTCTCTTTCTTTCCTTTTTGTGTGTCTTTTGCTCTCTCATGCAGGGATATTTTGGGGGAATTGTTAAAGAAATATAGGCTCCCAAATTCAGCGTTGTTTCATTAGTTTCTACGTCTGAATCTAACGCAGCGTAACCTTAACAACGTGAATTTTATCTGTGTTAACTTCTTTGGCCTAACTTGAACTTAATTTGAAGAGAGCCCAAATCTCCTTGATAATATTTTTCATCTCTCTCTCTAGCCTATATCTCTCTCTCTCTCTCTCTCTCTCTCTCTCTCTCTCTCTCTCTCTCTCTCTCTCTCTCTCTCTCTCTCTCTCTCTCTCTCTCTCTCTCTCTCTCTCTCTCTCTCTCTCTCTCTCTCTCTCACATCAGTTCTATTTAATCTGACCATTATTGATGTTATTTTGATGTTATTAATTTTTTTATTCTTTTTACGCTATCAATTTAAAGTTAATCCTCTCCCGTGGCTCTCTTTTTATCCCATTGATTCCTGTTCAATCTCACGTATTTGAAATGACTTTCCTTCGGCACTTCATTAACTCAAGACTCTCCAAACCGATCAGCATTTTGTATTCCTCAACTTTCACACTCTTAACTCTCGTTTTATCCTATTACCGCTCCACTCGCTCCTCTCATTTAACAACTTCTCAAGGGCCTCATCCCATCTTTTCTCTGCATCCTCACGCTCTAACACATTTCCATCTTCTGAAGCACGTCAGGGCCTTGTGTTCTCTTATGCATCGTAAAATACTAACTTCCATTCTAAATACACTCTTTTTTCTTTTTTTTCTTCGTGTAAAGAAAGGAGAGGGGAAGTGTTACATGCTTAAGGATGCTAGAGAGAGGGAGAGAGGGGGGAGGGGGGGAATCACATGGCAATCCTCATGGACTCTGGAACATTTTCACCTTATTCGATCTAAACAAGAGTCTAAAGTTACACTCGTGAAATAAGGGTTTCCCGCTCCTGCCTGGCCCGGCTCACCGCCTGAGGTTCCTCCAGGTCAACGTTGATAGGAGTTGATATCGGCCAAGATGTGACATGACGGTAACTGACTCGTGATAAATGTGTTTAGTATCTCTTTTCTATATTTCTCTCTCTCATTTACGCATCAGTCATAAGCTCTTTTCTTTTCTTTTTTTTCACTTTGATGATAATATTTATATGAATAACATCGACATCAACTCTTTTTCTTTCTCCGCAGCGTGTCTTTCCGTCAACCAAGAAACGTTTGATAATTCCACAACAGTAGTCTCCCCTTCAGCAGTGTGTTCTTTGTAGTGTGACGCCCAAGACTTACAAAAATGTCGTGTGTCCCTTTACTCAATCCAAACAGAGCTCACTGCCACTATGATGTGTATGGAGGAAGTCAAACCAGGATTTCCTTGATTAATTACAGCCACCACCCTTACCTGAACCAACCCTCACCTGTGTACCTGCCAGCAAACTTTTAGCCCAACGCCCCACACTCATAGGTAGAACACTCGAAGGGGTTGTTATTTCAGGTCACTTCTGTTGTGTGTGTGTGTGTGTGTGTGTGTGTGTGTGTGTGTGTGTGTGCCTCCATTACTCACCTTGCCTCCGGATCTTCTTAAACAAGCAGAGGAAGACCATTTGTGGATGTCCTCATGAGGAGTGGCAGATAATTAACTCTCTCTCTCTCTCTCTCTCTCTCTCTCTCTCTCTCTCTCTCTCTCTCTCTCTCTCTCTCTCTCTCTCTCTCTCTCTCTCTCTCTCTCTCTCTCTCTCTCTCTCTCTCTCTCTCTCTCTCGGCAGTAGCAAAGGTAGGAAGGAAGGATGGAAGGGCTGAAGGAAGGAAGGGAAGGGAAGGCACGGGAAAAGGGAAGGAAAGTAGAGGACGCACCACCAAACTATTTAATCATTCGGAAGTAATATATTTTTTGCGCGGCCCATCGGACTATTTATCTTGTCATGTTGTCGCAAGAAGGAAATTGCCTCATTCGTCTTTCGTCCTTTTGTAGAGGAGAGATTCTTTAGGCCGATCAAGACCCATTCAAGCTCATCCAAGTCCGCCAACATCATTCACTCACTCTACGTCTGCCTCCGAGTTTTTGCCAATGATTCGCTGTCCGTCAGGTAATATAAAGAAGAGTAACAATGCGAATACCGCCTTAGTGAGGGATGAATGACAGCCTCTCTACCACCACCACCACCGCCTTACCGGATAGCTACCAACTCCAGCTTTCTATAATGTGGCAATAGATACCATATTTAATTGTGTGTTTGATGATATACGTCCAGTTACGCTGAGATAACCGTCTCTGAAAACTGTTGACTGATTGTGACTGACGCTTCTGATTCATACTGTCGGTTGGCACAGTGTATATTTTTACTTTTCACACAGACACACACACTCGCGCGCATCAGTCATAAAGAAAAGTTTAGAAAAGTGAAGTGTACCATAATACCTGTCCCTTTTTTTCCATCTTTCCCTCAAGAAAGAAAAACAATAACGTCAGTGTTTACAGTATTATATCCAGATACGTGGAAATAACAAGTGGTTTTTTGTTGTTGTTGATTTTTTTTACTTACAACGGTTTTTCTTTTTTCTCTTTCCCTTTCCCTTTTTTTTTAGGGGGAAAGTGGAGCTCACCGCTGCGAGGCGCCGTGAGGAGAGAGGGAGAGAACTCATGGGGAACTAAAGTTTTTTTTTTATACATATTCCAGTTCAGGTGACTTTCCATTTTTTAGTTCAGATGTATTGTGTGTATTTCACGAAGCAGGAGTTATTGGGGTGATTTATTCGTCTCGTCCATCAGGCCTCGTTTTATTTATGTATGGACTGATAGTGAGTCAATTAAATGAGTGTGTTCACATGTTGAGTGCGTTGACATTTCAGCAAACGGCTCACACTGGATAATGATCGAGTCAGTAACAGATCAGAGATTGTAAAAGAAATACGATTGTAATGGCGAGGTACCGGAAATGTCAGTGACTTGAGTACATGCACATCAACACGCGCGTCCACACACACACACACACACACACACACACACACACACACACACCGTAAATCCCTTTATAGCGCCAAGCTCATTTATGTCCGTGTACATGAGTCAGTTCATGCATACGTAATTATTAGTACCACTTCATGCTATAATGTTATTACAACAACGAAGCCGCTACTACTACTACTACTACTACTACTACTACTACTACTACTACTACTACTACTACTACTCTACAAATATTCAAAGGAATACTTAAGATTCATATTTTACTTCCACTCATTCTCTGTCATGATTCACGAGAAGACTTGTAAACTCATTTTTAACACCAGGACGTAGTCATCACTTGTGCAAAAGTATAATGGAAAAAAACTGCAAACCACAGGGGGATTTGCAGTTTTGTAATCCAGATTATACACTTGGTTTTACACAAGTCTAAATTGATGCAGTGGTCAAAAGAACATTGGACAGCATTTTGTGAGTGTTTTCTTGCTTGCTCGCTGGCCATTTCACTGACTTACTGCCATGGTTTGTTTTTGCCACTACAACCACTATCACTACTACTACTACTACTACTACTACTACTACTACTACTAAAAAGTGATTAAATACAATTACTTTTCGGTGTATTGTGTGTGGTGGGTGGAGGGGGGGGAGGTGGGAAGGAAGCACCTGCACGCGCGGGTGTAAGAGTGTGTGGCAAGGGTGTGTGTGTGTCGCACAGAGTTTGACAGCCTGGGAGTCCAATATAACTTTTCCTTTCCATTTTCTGCTGGTCTGAGGCGGTAGCGAGGCTTTTCCTTGTGTAAGTTAAATGTGTGTGTGGTTATGTTGGTAGTTTTATTTATGGCCCTCACTGGTGGTAGATAGAGACACGGCCTGTTTAATGTGGTGTTGTTGCTGCTGCTACTGTTGCCGTACTTGACAGTGTACATTGAGCTTAGTTCCTGTTTTATATTTATTTAGTAGTTTTTTGGTCAGAATTTGTTGTTTGTGTTTAGGTGGGTCTGAAAAATTAGAAAAGTTTGCGGGTATTTATTCG
>CM035191.1:14205904-14223404 GCA_020233015.1 Callinectes sapidus
AATATATATATATATATATATATATATATATATATATATATATATATATATATATCGGTACCTTCACTCAAAATTCATTGACCTTAATGTGCACAATTTCAGGTAAAACTGAGCTCCAAATGATAGGAATATTCGTTATTTCCTATTCGTGATGAGGTTTATTGCTGGAGCATCACTGGACACTTTGGAGCCATAATATGATAGGCTTGGTTGGTAATTCTCATTACTACCTTGTCATGTAGTATTGATTTCTTATGAAAGTAGCTGTGAAGGCTATGACTGGGTAGCTAAATATAAAGTATTTACCAACGCCAAAGTTTCTGTTAGACTAATTGGCAACTGATTATTATTATCGCGTAGATGTAAACAAGACACCGAGACTCTGACACGGTAAACATCAGTAAACATCACCCTGTTTTGGAGTCAATAAATTTCACATATATATTTTTAAACACACACGCACACACACACACACACACACACACACACAGAGAGAGAGAGAGAGAGAGAGAGAGAGAGAGAGAGAGAGAGAGAGAGAGAGAGAGAGAGAGAGAGAGAGGGAGAGAGAGCGAATATGTAACGCAGCACATCAAAAATTTTCGTAATAATAAGGGCAGATTTATGTGTTAATTATATGAGCCTCGTCCTTTCACTCATTACGATATTAAAAAAAAGAGGAGAGATAATTATGAGATAGAGAGATACAGACTGTCCAGCGCTCTCTTGTTAAGCTGGAAATTGGTGCCGTGACTTATAACCTTTGTCCTTATTATCATTAAAGGGCGTGACACAGAGAGAGAGAGAGAGAGAGAGAGAGAGAGAGAGAGAGAGAGAGAGAGAGAGAGAGAGAGAGAGAGAGAGAGAGAGAGAGATGATAGTGACTGATACATAGGTGTCTAATCCTTCCAAGCCACATATAAGGTATAGGCGGCTTGAAAGGGATACTTTGAGACACTGGACAAAAGATGTCGTGCAAGCTGCAGGCATTGACCTTTCCATTTTTTTTTTTCACACTCCACCCGGTCAGCTTCATCCAGTAAAGCAACCTTTAAGCTTTCTCTTTCAATTATTGCTTCGTCCGTGGGATGGACTAGGATGTCCACTCTCTCTCTCTCTCTCTCTCTCTCTCTCTCTCTCTCTCTCTCTAAGGATTTTTGTATAATAGCTTTTTTGTGGATTCTTATGGTTGCATACATTTATTTTTAAAGTGATAAATTTTTATGGCTCATATTTTAAAACATCAAGCTGATTGAGTTTGCATCGCACCCTCCTCCCCCCCCCCCCAACTCTTCTATTTAGTTCTGTCTGGCATTGCCAAGTGAATCTTGCTTTGAAAAAAAAAAAAAAAAATCATTATCCAAAATGATTTAATGGATTTGCCACTGACTGACTTACATATATATATATATATATATATATATATATATATATATATATATATATATATATATATATATATATATATATATATATATATAATGTAGTGTCGGCGCCTAGTGTGAAGATAGCGGTGGCAATGCTGCAAAAATTGGAATTTTGTCTGGGCTGCAGAAGTGGTGAAGTTGACCGCAGTTTGCGGCCAGGTGGATACCTCGTTCCTCATTGGCCAGCAGAAGGAAAGCGACGGGAACAGGAAAGAGACGAGACGTCGAGCGGTAGTGAGTACCTGGCCGGAGGGGACAGGGAAAATCACACCTACTAGTAGCTCAGACGTAGCCAGCCCTGCTTGAAGAGGACGTCTCCCTCTTCCGCTCTCCCTGAGAAGTACGCTACCACCTGGTCACGGAGGGCACAACCCTGCCCTGCTTTGTCTCTGTCCTGTTAAGTACTGTGTGTCACCCTGTATTTACCCTGTTGTGTGCCAGTAAAGTAAGGAAGTTGTGCTGTGCCTTTGACTGTCTTCCTGTCTCTCTGAGTAAGTCTGGGTGGGATCTGTGTGTCTGTTACCTCGCTTCCCCTCTGTAGCCACGAATCTTTGCCTATAAGTTCCCTGTGTCGATGCCACCCGTCCTGTGCTGTCCTGAAAAAAAAAAAAAAAAAATGGTTGTGATCAATTTGTGAGAGCAGTCCTATCGTGATGGGATTTCGCCTGTGTGCGTGTACTACTTAAAGTTATTGATGGCTCTACACTGTTATTTCCATGTCCATGTTTTTTTATTTATTTTTTTGTGTGTGGGGGGGGGGGATATTTGGTTTTCCTTCCATTTCATGTTAATGTGGGATGTTTTTGTTATGTTTGTCAGGTGATATATTATGTATGTCCTTTTGTGTTCTATTGAATTGGATATTGGATGAATGTTTATTTCTTACCTTCTCCAACTGTCTTAGTTGGAATGTATGAAATTCTCTCTCACTTGTATCCTTGTCTTTTGTAGGGATGTCACAAAATAAACGTTGGTTCTTTTGTGCCATGGATGTCCGGTTTCTTCCTGTTTTCTTCCCAACTGTTTCTTGGACTTATCTGAAGTGTAGATTTAAGGAACCGTTATAAATCTCGTATTGGGTACCAAGTTTCAACCTTGATCGTATTTTCACAAACAATTTAACTGCATCACTGAGGTACAAAATGTCCCCCATCGCGACCTAATGCAATTAAATCGGTTTCTAATTTTAGGAAAATATTTTTAGTGGTTCTACATATCTATTATTCTTTCTTTGTTTTTGGCCGTTTCCTCAAACCTCTCTTTAAAGGATTGGCATGGGGGATAGAATATCATGCATTTCATTTAATACCTCAATGACGTAGTAAAAATGTTTGTGAAATTATTATCAACCTTCACATTTGTTGAGACTCGATCCGCCAAAACATAGAGGAAAAAGCTTGTTATGTTTCAGGATATCAGAGATGGTGAAATGGCACTAGTTAAAATGGTAAAGGAAAAAAATGGATAGGTAAATATGGCACAGATAAAAATAGCATAAGTGACAATATAGAAAGAATGGCATTATAAAAATAAATATATAATGAAAATGCAATGCACGCGCTTATTCATTTAATCCTGAGTAAAATAGATATCAAATCAACATATTTTATCAAATGATAGTTGACTCTTAGTTTAATTGTCATTAATTCTGTTGTCTGTGGTTCAGTTTAGGAATATTGGTTCATTTATAATCAATTTAATTTTTCGGGAACTTTGAACACAAATACCAAACCAATAGCTCTGTAATCAGATGGTAGTTGACACCTGGTTTATTTGTCATTGGTTCTGTTTTCTGTGGTTCAATTTTGGATTTTTTTAATTTACTTACAATTGATTTAGGTGTTCAGGGACTGGAAAAAAAATAGGAATCAAACCAGAAACACTAATCACAGGAAAGTTTACCCGTGAATATCTAAAGCCTGATACGATTTTATCTTTAAATTCGACAAACATTTCTAATGTTTTGCCTTTATATAGAATAAATTCAACAAACTTCTAGTGATTTTTCTTCATATTGTTCCTAATGTGCCATTTTTCTTATTTTGTCACATGTGCAATTTTTTTACGTGCACAACTAAGGAATTATAGTTTCCTGGATAGATGATTTTTGGTTATTGAGGTTAGCCTTATGCTTACAAATACACAGTGAATCAGCAATTCCAAATTCAGATAAAGTTTAACTTTCTACAATATTTCAGTCTTGCTGAGCCGATATGCCCGGTTTTACGACCGGAACAGTAAGAACTATACTCCGAAAATATTGCATGTTTTCAGTATATTAGAGTGTTTTGTTTTTACATCATCTATTAGCATAATCATATGTGAGAAAAGAATTATATAATTTTGCAGTATCACATTTGACATCAAAATAAAAAAAAGGAAAATATTTAATTGGCTCAGAACCTGTTACAAATAAACACTTAATTAACATGTCTCCAGCCGCCTCTCACACACATTCGCAAGCCAAGAGCCCCTGTAATGTGTGCTCCCGTGAAAAATGTCGCACAGCTTAAATTATTTTTATTCTATCTTTGTAACATGTTATTGTGATGGTATATTGCATTTTCACCCAATCTTTTGATTCTAATAAATACTTCTAGTCTTCACAATCATCTCGGTCCCCCTAGCCTATCGTTACCTTCACTCCGGGATTTTATCCGCTCAAAATTCCTGATATCCACACCTCCACCTCCAACACATTCAACCACCTATTCATCACTTTGCATCTCTCCTATACCAAATGAGTTGTTCTCAGAGCTAACATATGTAATCTCCTATATTCTCTTTTGATAACTAAGTTTTAAGTGTTAATTTTTTTCTTTGTTTTACATACTTAGTCAAATCATTTTCATTGTTTCCTGTCTCCCAGCCATGTTTACTTTCTTAATTAATAATGATGTTTGATATTTTCCTTGCACTGAATTAAGAGAGGGGGAAGGGTTTTCACCTCTACATCATCATTTAATAAGGTGATTTTGATATCGATCCAAGACATGGAACACTTATGGGTCAAGTACAGGTGATATGTGATCATCCTCTAAGAACAAATCATCGAACTCCTCCATCTACCTACTATGCATAGTGTCCACTGAGTGCTGGAGACTATTTTTTCGCAAGAATGTGAAATCTGTTGTCTGGCAGTGGGGCAATGGGATTGCTAGAGGGTGTTCAGTAAAAAACACAAAAATGTATGCTGTGGCAGGAGACTATTGAAAAAGCCTACCAGAGAGTTGTGAATATTGGACTACGAGTCGCTGCAATTCCTCTAAAAGTGCAAGCGACAACTTACTTAAATGACATTTTACCAACATTTGTTTAGTAACTGTACTGAAAGTATCCGTGTAGCAGCACACTACTTCAGTCTGCCCTTAAATATACTGTAGCAGCACACTACTTCAGTCTGCCCTCAAATATACCATTCTCTCATTCCCTATCTGTCTTGAGCGTAGACTATTTCAATTGTGATATATATAATTCCTTTACGTATCATTTCATCCGTTCTACATACACATCATACACAAACCAACATACACATTGAACGCACATAAATATTCCTTTCAACCATCATCCATTCTTAACACTACACTCATCTTACACACATCTCACACCACAATCATATATAATTAATGTATATTACTAATGAAAATCTAAGCATATACCAAAGATATAAAATGAATAAATCAGAGAGAGAGTGACAAGAATGGATTTCCTTCACCTTCACTAGAATAAGCATTAGCGGACTCAACACGGCCGATATCACACATCGGTTTTGCTTATTCTACTCTCGCATCCAGAAGGCATTAGCGGACTCAACACGGCTGAGATCACATCTCGGTTTTGCCTTCACAACATCCATATAATATATATATATATATATATATATATATATATATATATATATATATATATATATATATATATATATATTAATTTAACTTTCTATGAAATAGTTTTGTCAGAGAGAGAGAGGGGGTGGGGGGGTGAAAGAGGTACAAGAAATATGGGGATGAGAAATAGGGTTATAGCTAATGAGAGCTGAAACTCTTCCGCCAAGATGGGAGCCAACTGCATCTGCTGAGGGAGCTGTACCTTCATCCTCCCCAGATTCATATAAGCTTCCCCGGCATCGTCCTCTCCTCTCACCCACTCTTAAGTTAGAGAGAGTCCCTGCAGCGTCACCTAAGCCTGCGCCACCTACAGAACTCATGCATGACAGGCGTGCCCGTTCCACGCCATGCGACACTAAAACAAGGTAACCCTTCAGTCCTCGCGACTAATGTTCGGGGAGCGAGTCAGCATCATCTTATGGTGGGGAAAGACACCTGCGTTGCATGGGTCATGCCTCGGTAATCACCTGAGTGGGAACACCTGTGGCACATCTGACATGATAAACTCTGCAGCTGCGGCTTTGTTATTTGTGCATTATTCACTATTTCTCCACAGTCCTATGTACATGTGCACTACCACCTGTGACAGAGAGAGAGAGAGAGAGAGAGAGAGAGAGAGAGAGAGAGAGAGAGAGAGAGAGAGAGAGAGAGAGAGAGAGAGCAAATAAAGATGAGGGCAGGATAATAAAGATTACTGCTGTACTTATTTAATGTTCTCTGGCCCTAGGCTCAACTCAGCGCTGGGAAACCAGTAAATTTTAAACTATAAAAATATAAAAATGAAGTAAGATGACAAGGGAAATATAATTCACAAAAACAAATAGCAACATTCTGATGACATCGCATCTATCTCTAAAACCTGTGTCGGAACAGAACCTTCCTGACCACTATTCCCCTCTTCTTCAACAACACATTAATTTCTCCCTCTTCTATAATGAATATCCTCAGCCTCTCTTTTATTTGTGACTTAATCTAGAAACTTCACATCTCATCTCTAGGTAAAACAACAGTCTTATTAGATAGGGTGGACTCAAAAGCATTTTATCAACTCCTCTCCTCTGACTGACTGTCTTCAGTCTCTCTCTCTCTCTCTCTCTCTCTCTCTCTCTCTCTCTCTCTCTCTCTCTCTCTCTCTCTCTCTCTCTCTCTCTCTCTCTCTCTCTCTCTCTCTCTCTTATTTAAACATTTTTTACACTACAATACACTAGGGAGTTTAGGTCTATTGGTAAGAATGTACATTCATTTCAAAGCAGCTCTCCGGAACGGTTTATAAGCGAGGGAGTCAATTTGCTGTCACTATCAGTCGTCACTAACCGGCATTGTCAGTCAGGCACACTGTTACACCATCCCTTAACTGTACTGTCACTATCAGGCGCACTATTATTCTTACAATCTTTCTAGGCACTGTCACTGTCAGGCAATTTAATCGTTTCCCTGCTCACTATCAGGCGGGCGTTCACGAAGCCAGGTGTGGGCAGAACACTTCACCTGCTTGGTGGACATTCTGGTGACGTCCACTGCAGAGGTGATGGAATTCCATAACACCGTGCTGTTGTGAGAGAAAGCACCCTGGAACCTCACTGAGCGGCACCTCGGCACCTCGAGGAGGATGTTGGATACTACCGTGTTGTTGTGAGAGAAAGCACCCTGGAACCTCACTGAGCGGTACATCGGCACCTCGAGGAGGATGTTGGATACTACCTTTCTCGTAGTGCGCTCACTCCGCCTCCAGGAAACCCGAATCTCTGTAAGGTGAGGTGTTTGCTGCAGTTGCACTTTGTGTAGCACTGTGAGGGCCGCCACTCACCTGCGGTGTTCCAGACTGTCTAGCTGGTGGATTGGGGGCTGTGGCTGCGGCTTGCACCTGCTGCTGCTGCTCTGTGGTGTGCAGCCACTGGCCACTGGCGCTCTGGATGAGACGCTCAGCTCGCCGCTGCACCTTGTCCAGCAGAGGCCTCCACCGGGTGCGTGGATGAGGTGCACCCACTCACCACCACTCTGAGACTCTGGCTTTGCAGATAGCTTGAGAATAGCTCCAGCAATTGTCCCGTGAAACCGAGCTGCTCAAGCTTAGCCATAAGTCCTCTGTGTCATACGCGGTGTCACGGGCGTGGTACTCGTACGTTATTTTATATGTGCTTTGCTTTTATTTATTTATTTATTTTTCAAGTAGAAAGAAGGCGGACAAGGGCATAAAAAAAAAGCCCCTTGTAGTGCCGGTCCCTGGAAAGTTCAGATTCTGAGCTAAAAGATTGGGATAAGTGTCTCGATACCTCTCTCTTCAAACAGTTCAAGTCATAGGCAGGTGGAAATACAGAAGCAGGGAGAGAGTTCCAGAGTATACTAGAGAAAGGGATGAAAGACTAAGAATACAGGTTAACTTTTGCATTAGAGAGGTGGACACAAAAGGGGTGAGAGGAAGAGGCAAATCTTGTATAGCGAGGCCGCGCTAGCAGGGGAGGCATGCAGTTAGAAAGATCAGAAGAGCAGTTAGCATGAAATTAGCAGTAAAAGAGAGCAAGAGAGGCAACATTGCGGCGATGAGAAAGAGGCTGAAGACAGTCAGTCAGAGAAGAGGAGTTGATAAGACGAAAAGCTTTTGATTCCACCCTGTTCAATAGAGCTGTATGAGTGTAGCCTCCCCAAACATGTGAAACATACTCCATACATGGACGGATGAGGCCCCTGTATAGGGTTAGCATTGTTTAGATTACAAGTAAAGGATAGACCGGGAATGTTCAGTGTAAGAAAAGGGGACAGCTGAGTGTCATTGAAGAAGAGGGATAGCTATTTGGAAGGTTGTGTCGAGTTGAGGAAGGTGGAGGAATTAAGTTTTTGAGGCATTGAAAAACACTAAGTTTGCTTTGCCCCAATCAGAAATTTTAGAGAGATCAGAAGTTAGGCGTTCTGAGGCTTCCCTACGTGAGCTGTGTACTTCCTGAAGGGTTGGTCGTCTATAGAAAGACGTAGAAAAGTGTAAGGTGGGGTCATCAGCATAGAAGTGGATAGGGCAAGAAGTTTGGTTTAGAAGATCATTGATGAATAATAGGAAGAAAGTGGGTGATAGGACAGACCCTTGAGGAAGAACAGTGATCGTCTACCACGGCAGCAATATAACGCTCAAAAAGGAAATGAGATGACGTTGCAGAGAGACGGAAAGAAGCCGTAGGAGGGTAGTTTGGAAGTTAAAGCTTTTTGCCAGACTCTATCAAAATTTTTTGATATGTTTAGGGCTACAACAAAAGTTTCACCAAAATCTCTAAACGAGGATGACCAAGTCCCAGTAAGGAAAGCCAGAAGATCGCCAGTAGAGGGGCCTTGTCGGAAGCCATGCTGCCGATCAGATAGTAGATTGTGAAGTGACAGATGTTTAAGAATCTTCTTCTTGAGGATAGATTAAAAAACTTTAGGTAACCAGGAGATTAAAGCAATAGGGCGGTAGTTTGAAGGATTGGAACGGTCACCCTTTTTAGGAACAGGCTGAATGTAGGCAAACTTCCAGCAAGAAGGAAAGCTAGATATAGATAGTCAGAGTTGAAAGAGTTTGACTAGGCAAGGTGCAAGCACGGAGGCACAGTTTCGGAGAACAATAGGAGGGACACCATTATGTCCATAAGCCTTCCGAGGGTTTAGGCCAGCGAGGGCATGGAAAACATCATTACGAATGATTCTAATAGGTAGCATGAAGTAGTCAGAGGGGGGAGGAGAAGGAGGAACAAGCCCAGAATGGTCCAAGGTAAAATTTTTAGCAAAGGTTTGAGCAAAGGATTCAGCTTTAAAGATAGATGAGATGGCTTTGGTGCGATCAGGTTGAACTAAAGTAGGAAAAGATGAAGAAGTAAAGTTGTTGGAGATGTTTTTGGCTGGAGGCCAGAAGTCTCGAAGTGAGTTAGATCCGGAAAGATTTTGACACTTTCTATGAATGAAGGAGTTTTTGGCAAGTTGAAGAACAGACTTGGCATGATTTCGGGCAGAAATATAAAGCTCATGAGACTCAGGTGATGGAAGGCTCAAGTACCTTTTGTGGGCCACCTCTCTATCATGGATAGCACGAATGCAAGCTGTGTTAAACCAGGGTTTGGAAGGTTTAGGTCGAGAAAAAAAAATGAGGAATGTACGCCTCCATGCCAGACACTATCACCTCTGTTATGCGCTCAGCACACAGCGACAGAAGTAGTAATCATTCCAAGAAAAAGTCAGCATAATACCTCCTCAGGTCTCCCCAACTAGCAGAGGCAAAACGGCAAAGGCACCTCCGCCTTGGATGATCCTGAGGAGGGATTGGAGAGATAGGACAAGATACAGATATGAGATTGTGATCGGAGGAACTCAACGGAGAAGAAAGGGTGACAGCATAAGCAGGATTAGAGGTTACGAAAAGGTAAAAATGTTGGGCTTATCTGCAAGACGGTCAGGAATACGAGTAGGGTGTTGTACCAGTTGCTCTAGGTCATGAGGGATAGCAAAGTTAAAGGCAAGTTCACCAGCATGGTCAGTGAAGTTAGAGGAAAGCCAAAGCTGCGGGTGATCATTGAATTCTCCAAGATTGGAGATCTCCGCAAAAGGAAAGAGTCAGAATGTGATCCACTTTTGAGGTTAGGTAGTCAAAGATTTTTCTATAGTCAGAGGAGTTAGGTGAGAGATATACAGCACAGAAAAATTTAGTTAGAGAGTGACTGAAGTCGAAGCCAGATGATGGAAAACTCAGAAGATTCAAGAGCGTGGGCACGAGAGCAAGTTAAGTCGATGCGGACATATACGCAACATCCAGCTTTGGAAGGAAAATGAGGATAGATATAGTAGGAGGGAAAAGAAAAGGGGTTACTGTCAGTTGCCTCAGACATCTGTGTTTCAGTGAGGAAAAGAAGATGAAATTTAGTGGAGAAGTGGTGTTCTACATATTGAAAATTACATCGAAGACCACGAATGTTGCAGAAGTTGATAGAAAAAAATGGGGGATGTCAAGACACTTAGGGTCGATATCAGAGGAGCAGTCCGACCTGGGGACATTTATGGTCCCCTCCCCAGAAGGGGACTCCGAGGCTGGTGTGGGAGTCGCCATATTTAGTTAAAATTTTGAGTGAAGGATGTGTATGTAACTAAGTGCATGTACTTTTGCGAGGAGGAAGAGGTTGTCTTTAGAGGGCAGGCTGTGGTTACCCCCTTGTGTTATGAGACACAAAGGGAAACGTTCAGTGAGGTCACAACTGGTTTTGATGATAAGCTTACAGCACTACCTGATCCAGTGCTTTAGACCTCCCTGGGAGTAATTAGCCGCGTCGCAGAGAGGGTTTTCTTGCCAGACACCACCAGATTTTGTAATTCTTGTTGAAAAATAAGTACTCTTCTGGGCCAGGGTTTTACAAACTTACAAAGGTGTGTCGTTGCACATTAATGCTTCTGAAATGTAAGTCAGTTAATTTAATGATAATTGATGGCATATGACATTGTTTGAGCCTCTATTCATAATTTCAGAAGATATTCATAAAACCATCTATAATTGTATCAAGACAAGTAATCTGTCACTTTCTACCGACTTCAATGGACGTACAATAATATTTAATTTCATTTGAATGTATTGAACAATAGGCAAATGCATGTAATGTATAGAAAATATTATGTTCTAACAAAGACGTAACGTTTCCGGTACGAAAACTATCCTCGGCTGGTGGCAACAAACAAGCCTAAACAACATTTATTTTATTAGCTTCCGCTTTTCCGCTCGGAAATCTCGCAAATCCTTTGACCTTATCAGTTACTTGGTCAGTTTTTCTCTTCCTTTTCTTGAACCAAATGTGCAGTCTGCCACGGCACACGTAAAATTTGGCATGTTGGTCTCTCAACAGATCTTAGTTTTGTTTGCAGTCTTACCAGGGTCTTTCTAACCGAGGCCCAGATTCAGAAAGCACTTTACACTATTCAAAGGGTATATATCCCTAGGTTACAACTTTCAGACACACATTGTTATTCAGAAAGCTTTCTACAACTCTGAAATGTGGCTACCGTGTAAATCCGGGCCCAGAACTACAACTCGGGAGGTGGTGTTACTCACTCAGATGAACATAAAATTCGGTGTAACTAAGGTTTTCCAAGAAGATATAAGTAATGTGAGACAATATGACACCCAAAAGATCATTCCATAAAGGCGGGATGGTGTATAGCCCACTGTGGAGATGATTCTCGGTTAACCTAACTTCATCCCCATGGGCCCCACAGGCGAGCCGGAGGGACCACAGACCGACACGAGTGTCCCTTATATTTAGATTTGGTGTTTTTATTTGTTTCACTTGATTTTGGATCTTGTTTCTGCTGCAGATACACCATTATGATGCTTCTCCATCACTAAAAGTTTCTCACGGGTCCTACAAATTTGTGGAAGAGGGATGTGTGGTTTGGCCCGCGGAAATTTGCCGACACAAAATCATATAGAACATCACTAATTTATTCAGACATACATTACCTTCCTAATAATAATGTCCTTGTGTATGCCTTCTGCTTCTACAATGACAAACTGAAGGGAACTGATAAAACCTTTAAGTAAATCAAGACAGAAGTAGAGGTGACGATCAACAGAGACAACCATCAAAAGTCACAAGAGGAAGAAGAAAAGGGCGGAGCTTAGACAGAGTGGAGAGGCAGGAGGGGGGAGCTTATTTCAGTTCGTCGTACGTCCGCCAGCGATGCTGTTGTTTTTATTTCACTGATTAGCTTCATATATAGGAAGTGACAGTGTTATCTGCTATTTTTCAATAATCCCAGATAAAATGCATAAACCAAAATCAGCATTACTTTATTTTTACCGCACGTACTTACTTAACAAAAAAAAACCATTTCCGATTTTTAGTTTTATCATATAATTGAATTAACAAAGCCTTATCATACACTAGTAAGTATAAATATTAACATAAAGAGTTATGTTTTTAACTTTAAATACACTTGTGCAGCAATTTATGTTGTATTTGTTTCTGCACATCGGTTTCCAGATTAGCTAAGACACCCCTTTGCCTCAGGATATCGGAGACAATTGAAAATTGTAGCGCTAATAGGTATTTTTACGACCCTCACTGCGACGCGGCTAATTATCGTTTCGGCAGGTGTCTACTGCCTTCAGTTCAAACCTCGTGGCCGTTGGCGCCACGAGTGACCGCAGGTCAGAAGTGGGGGTGGATGGGTCAGGGGGGGGAGGGGAGGAAAGGTCAGCTGCTCCTCTCTCTCTCCACACCTTCTTTTGAAATTTGCTACCATTTAAAGGTCACCTTATATTTTATTGATATGTGCATATTTGATGTTTAGTTTAAGTATGGATTTTTAAGGTCTACCATATGAAGGACAGAAGTTGGGAGAGCTTTTTCTCCGTTCGAAAATTGTGTACGTCTCTGGAGTCGCCCTGGAGAGGAGGAGAAACTTCTGATTCCAATGTTACATAAGTTATGTGACCAATTGTTTATATTTTGTATAGTAGGGAATTTTTATAATTTTTTCATGTTAATATAACGTAGCGTTAGGGCATTTTTACCTTTTTGGCCTGTAACTCTTTAATTTCTCAGTTTCCATCAGGAAATTAGGAGAGCTTATTATGAGTTTTAATGCCTCCATGTTGGTATAATTTTGATACCGAGATCTGCTTGATTAGATAAGGTTTTCTTTGTGTAGTGGTGTAACCACGTGGGTAGACGACCACGTGGTCAGCGCAGGCTCAAGGCAGATATAAGCCGCCGAGGTGAGGCCATTCACGGTGTGGACGAGGCATTAACGGGTCCAGGTCAGGGAGGTGAAGGTTGTGTTCGCCGCGTTTCTTCTATGTTAAGGTAATGTTGTGTTTTCCTAGGGGCTTAGGAGTTAGGAATATGTATATAGGTATGTTTTAAGGTGATTCTTTGGAGTCAGGTTAGGAGCGCCGCCCAGATATATCACGTTTTATTTGCCTGATTTTTGAAGAGGCTTGCTGCCTCGTTGATCACTGTATCTTGTCCCCCCTTTTTGTTTAGATTCACAGTACGTTTGTGGGTGGGGTCATTTCCGCCCTAATTTTGCTTCGCTGATTTCTTTACCCTGCTTGAGTGGGTAGTGTTTTATTTTACGTAACTGTGTAAGGGGGTTGACATATTTTTCCTTTTTTTTGTGTGTGTGTGTGTGTGTCTGGGCGACGTCTCTCCTCTCTCTCATTTGCTTTATGTGTCTGTGCTTTATCTGTGCTTTATGTTGTATCTTTTCTGTGTTTTATGTGGTTGTGTTTTTTTTTTGTGTGTGTGTTTTGGTTTCTGTGTTCACTTGTGTGGTTTTATCGTGAACTAGTTTTCTGAGTTACCTTGATCCCTGTAGTAAAAGAGAAAAGTTTTTGCTAGCCAGTTTATTACTATTATCTTGTGTTCTTTTGTGTGTCTTGATATTTTTTGTGTTTTGTGAGATGTTTATGGAGTGGTGTTTGCTCGCAATCCTGTGGTTTGTTTTATTTTCTCTTTGATTTTCTCTTTGAATATTATTCAGTTCAGTGGCCCTTCAGGCAGTCAGATCCGTTGTAAATATTTTTGTAGATAAATTTTGAGTAAGTATACTTACAGTTTTTTTTTATTTTAACAAGCCCAAAACCTGGTTATTGAAATGTCCACCCCTCTGATACGAGCTGTAAAGACGTATTAAGGATGAGACAGTGAGTTGAGGGCTTGACAGCGGTCAAACACCCCAGCGATATCGAAGGCAAGGACGAGGAAGGGGCGGCCAGCATCAAGTGCGTCGTGCCAGGCTGCAGTGAGAAGGAGGAGCATATCGGAGGCGGAGTGCTCCTTTCTGAACCCGTGTTGTCATGTAGAGATCAGGGGGTTCTCCTCTAGATGACAGGTTAGCTGCTCAGCAATGATCCTCTCCAAGATTTTGCTGATAGCAGACAGGAGGGAGATGGGGTGGTATTTTGTAGGGTCCCCTTTATCCTGCTTTTTGTATACAGGGGTGATCCGAACTTCCTTCCATTCGTTGGGCCAGGTCCTGGTGTGTAACACTGCCGGAAGATGCTAGCGAGTGGATTTGTCAGCTCCTCCGCGCAGTATTTAAGTACGAATGGAGAGACCAGGCACCTTTTTTGGTGTTAATGCTACGCAAGTGTGTCACCACTGCATCCTCACTGACCGCCAGACGATCCAGGATTTGGTCACAGTCGGGTGAGGTGTAGCAGCTGACGGTCGCACTCCTCGGTGGTCATTTTGTCACTGAAGTGTGCAGCCAGGAGTTCTGCTTTGTCCTGGGCCCGGATTCAGAAAGCACTTTACACTATTCAAGGGGTGTATATCTCATGGTTACAACTTTCAAACAGTGTATGGTATTCAGAAAGCCACTTACAACTTTCAAATGGTGTGGGAAGGGTGTAAAGCTGGGCCCAGAACTACACCATCTGAGGAGGTGGTGTAACTCACTCAGATGAACATAAAATTCGGTATAACTAATGTTTGCCAAGAAGATATAAGTGATTTGAAACACTATGACACCCAAAAAATCATTCTATAAAGGCTGGATGATATATAGCCCACTGTGGAGACGATTCTCGGCTAGCCTAACTGCACCCCCACGGGCCCCACAGGCGAGCCGGACGGACCACAGACCGACACGAGTGTCCCTAATATTTAGATCTCGTGTTTTTATTTGTTTCACTTGATTTCTCCTGCAGATACATCATTACGATGTTTCTCCATCACTAAAACAGCTTGCCACAGGTCCTACAAGTTTGTGGGAGAAGAGGGAACTCAGAAATGTGTGGTTTGCCCCGCGGCAAAGTGGCCGACACAAAATCATATAGAACATCACTAATTTATTCAGACACACATTACCTTCCTAATGATAATGTCCTTGTGTATGTCTTCTGCTTCTACAATGACTAAAACTGAAGGGAACTGATAAAAACTTTAAGTAAAACAAGACAGAAGTAGAGGTGGCGATCAACAGAGAGACGACTATCAAAACAAGTCACAAGAGGAAGAAGAAGAAAAGGGCGGAGTTTAGAGGGAGCGGGGAGACAGGAGAGTTTGTGATTGGTTAGCGGTTTTGTGTCGGGGGTTGTGATTCGCTGGCGTCAGTGACGTCAACATGGGCGGGAAATCTCGATCAGCTGCCTCTATGTGTCCACTGAAGAGGAAGAAGAAGATACACTTAGCTTTCTGAATCCCAATGTGAGCATAGTGTAAATAGCCACAACTTTCGAAGGTTGTAGAAAAATTACAACTTCCTAACACCTTACTCTATCTGAATCCGGGCCCTGGTTGGCAACCACTAGGTTGCCATGTGTTGATTTGAGGGATGGGATCCTCTTCTGTGTGCCAGCGCCATGTCGCTACTTAACCAGGGACCACCACTACTTAGGATACATGTGATTGCTGGCGACCTTCCTGCGTAAACTTATTACCCACCTCCTCCTTACCCAGGTGGCCACCTTCAACATGGCCTTGGAAGCAATGCGGTGCTGGGCCTTGTGGCGTGTTGATAGTCGGCGCTTCAGGCGGATCCAAACCTTGTACTTTTTGTCACCAGCTTACCGGCACCTGTAGCCGAACCACGGCTGGTCTCGTGGATCGGTTCCTTATGACCTGTGAGGAACGTGCCTGGCTTGGGCTGAGAAGATGAGAGAGGTGAGAGTTGCCACATTATTGTTCATGTCTTCTGTGAAAGTGGCGTTCCAGTTGATGGATGCTAGCCCTACCTTGTGTTCTCTCCGGTTAGCCTTCTCCCACAGCCAGATGGTACGTTGGCTACCCTCCTCATTGGCAGGGTTAAGGCCCACCTCACAGAGCACTGCAAAGTGATTAGAGCTCCCAACCCTGTCAATGTGGTAGCAGTGCACGGAGTCTGCGGGAGATCAGTCCAGAGAGGCACTGCGCACGTGCGTGACGAAGTTCATGTGGTTGGTGAGCCCGTGGACCTCTCAGATCTCAGTGAAGGCACGTCTTACCAGGTGCTGGTCAAAACACGGACGATGATAGCATTCTGACAGCTGTGGGTAGCCATGATCGTGTCTAGCTGGTCTGTGAGGAAGGAGAGTGGAACACTGTTTTGCCACTGAGAACGGTACAGACAGAGGACAGAACAGCACGACGGTCTTATCAGCAAGGAGAAGGTGGAAGAAAAACACTTCCATTTCCTCCGGGGCTGTGACGAGAACAGTTACAGCTGCAGGCCCTCACGGTGGCACAGAGCTATACCGCCTCCTTGCCCGGCTGTCCTGTCCTTCCTCACCCAATGAGTGTAACCTGGAATCCTGTCGCACGTCGTGAAGCAGGTGCCATTCAAGAGCGTCTCGACAGCCAACACGATGTTTCTAAGGATAACATGGGTCAGCTCACATACGTTTGTTCTGAACCCGCTTACATTAGCAAGCAGGATTCTGAGGCCAATATGAGGGAGAGACAGCATCACTTTATGTGCCGTATAGCTATGTGGTGTCTGTTGTGGTGAGGTATGGCCGGACGGGGAGGGGTTGAGGCAGCTACTCCTTGGGGATGAGGCCAAGATCCGTGGGTTGCATGATGTCTTGACAAGTGTATGGCATTCAGGCACCATTCCCCTGACTGGAAAAGGGGCTGGTCATCCCTATCTGGAAGGGAAAAGGGAACCGTCAGGACTGCAATAACTACCGCAGTATAACACTACCTAGCGTACCAGGCAAGGTGCTTGCTCATTTGCTGTTAAGGCAGATCCTGCTGAAACACCAAAGACTGAATAGTCTGGGTTCACGCTTAATAAGTAAAAAACTGACAATATCCTTCCGCTTCATGTACTGGTGGAGCGCCAACTTAAGTTTAAAAAAGGGATGCTTGTATCCTATGTCAATCTCAAGAAGGTGTTTGATTCAGTGCTTCAAGAGACACTCTGGAATCATCTGTGTTTCCGTGGAATTCCTCCGAGATTTATTGATTAGCCTGTACTCCGGGACTGTGAGTGCTGTGAAGTGTGGAGTGGATGTGTCCAGCTCTTTCCTGTGAATACAGGAGTGAGGCAGGATGCCTGACACGACTTGGGTGAGGGACCCAAGGGAACACGCTGACCAACACCACCACAAAGTGGCAACAAAGGAAAAAAACAACCTCTGCCTAGAATCTATACAAATCGTTATCATAATTCTAAACATCGAGTTTCATTGTACTATGTGGCGTCATAAAACATAACCTTCAAAGTAACTTATGGATGGGAAATAAGAGAGAAACGCAT
>CM035191.1:14225904-14254379 GCA_020233015.1 Callinectes sapidus
TATAACAGGTTTGTTTTTTTACATTAGAATTGTAAATAACAATTGCATTTTCTCTCCCTTAATCAACAAAACAGAAGGTTAATTTCTTTACAAATTGTTATAAAATCACTCCATTTTCACATCTACATAGTTAACAGGAGAAACAATGCAAAGGACCTGGCTAAATATGACTGATCTTAGAAATGATTGTGAGAAGGCAAAGCGTTTCTGAATATGGTCGATGTGATGTACTGTACTCAACGAACTTAAACATGTAGGTCTGATGAATTCTTGAATTTTTGCTTTCATTCATACATTATGTTTTAACTTTTGAAAGCGGCAAGCCTGTCAGTTGCCACTTTGAAAAGATTAAACAAAGTTAGATAATTGACTTGACTGATATATATATATATATATATATATATATATATATATATATATATATATATATATATATATATATATATATAAGAAAAAGTGTCGCCTTAAAGTTATATCACGTCGCTACGAATAGGGCCCCATCGTATGAATCTGACGGTTTATTACACCAATCCTTGTTTTTAACATATTATATTTCCTTGAATACAGGAAAGAGGTTTCCTATTTTTCTTGAGTAGAGGATATATTTGGACTGTTTTACATATGTGTACTGGTTGTCACTGCCAATACAGTAGTAGTTATGTTGAGACTGCTGGTACCACTGTATTGGTGGAAGCAGGATAGGAGTCTTGGAGTGATGTGGATGGAGGTTTGGAGTGGCGTGGAGGCAGGAGTGCGTGAAGTTTAAAGCCTAGCCCAGACTGGGACTTGGCCGGACTGACGAGTGGGTGTGGGGGTTGAGCGTCTACACACAAGACATGAGCGGCGCATTTTCAAAAAATAGGTCTACATGGATGCCGTAACTCTCCGAACTTGAAATAGAATGCCTTGGTCTTTGAGAACTACACTAGAATGCCTGTTATTTCATTATATAATTTGTTTCACCAATATTGAATCTTATATCCGTAAGCAAGACACCCATATCCGCGGGAGGAGATTCACACTTAACTCTCGCTTCAGTGTTCAGTGCGTCACTCACCCTGCTGACAAATGGGGTGAGTGACTGCTTCGCCTGTCGTGTAGCTCCTCCTACTTTAACAAATGTAGAAGTCAAGACGGAGAAATCGCATGCCCTACCGCCTGCAGGGTTCCAGTTTGAACGGGCCTTTAGAGTCAGGAGGCTTGGAGTGAGTGAATTATCAGATATTTTTTAAGGAAATACTCTTTGTAGTTTCTGAGAATATTCTTGGAGTAATATATAAGTATACAGCAAGACGATGTGACGGCGACGCTGTGACGGAAGTGAACGAGTGGCTGTCACGTGGCTTTATGATGATGAGCCGTGAGAGGAGGATGCCCGAGTCCGAATGCGAAATAATATAGAATAATTCAATTCAATCTAATTTAGAATTGCGATCGTGTGTTTGGTGGAAGACGATATTGCTTATTGCAAGAGATGAATACAGAAGTGCAAAGATGTTTCTATGAGATCCCATGCTGTGATGCAGTGACACAATTATGGATGAGGCGATGCGAGTTCTGAAATGCGTATAAACGACATTTTAAGAAATCATCCATGTTGTAAATAGGACGAGGAGTGCTGAGGAGAAATTCACGAGGCAAACGTTAATCCTGGCCGAACAGGACGAAATGAGGAGATTCCTTGATGGTGGAGTGAATGCCAGTGTTGAGAGGACAAGCTACCTGAGGGAGTAATTCATCCCATGATGACTGTGAATCCATGAAATGACGTAAGAAATCCAGGATGCGTTTATTATATCGCTCAACTTTTCCATTTGAGGTGGGTGAATGAGAAACAATGTCGCACTTGATATGAAATTTCTGGCAGATTATCTGTAAGAGCAAATTATTTAACTCTGTGCCATTATCAGAGAGCAGAGTGCGAGGGCCACCGGAAGGACACATGAATCCCAAGGTGATGATGTGACCGGGTAAGCGAGTGAGGGACTCGGGTGAGCCAGAGACGGACGGTGAGCGGCGCATGAAAGGCAGAGAGGGCAATGAAAGTCTGTTTTCATTGATGGCCAATAATACAAAGGTGCTTGCAAGAGCGAGCGATCACGACCTGGTTGGCCTGAGACGAGAGAATCACGAATCTGATGTAAGATAGCGTCAACCTTTCTCTCTCTGACTGGCGTGACGAGTGGACATGCCAGGACGAGCTCCGCTGCTTTCATTATACCACCTGCGACATATATTTAACCAGCCAGTTTTGTACACGGGCTGCTCCAGGTATGTTTCCACTCTGACCTGCAAATCATGAAATAAGTGCAGTATAGTGAAGAGTTATAGAAAATCAAGACTTTCCCCATGGCTACCCACCTGCTCTGAGTTGAACTAGAACTCTGATGTCATCGTAACGAGCGGTTATCAACCCACACATTCCTCCATCCTGCTTATTTGGTGTTGCTTCCTGTTTCCAATTTACTGCCGTAGTGCCCTGTCCACAGCAACAAGAATGGCAAACACAAGAAAGCAATAAAACCAGGCAACTGGAAAACCTACGAAGCAGACAAATTCAACTCATGAACCAGGGCAGAATCAACCGCCAACGCTCCCGACACCAACCCTGACAGCCACCGCTAATGAAGCCGATGTTACCACCGCCTCTAATCAAGATTCTTCTGCCTCTGATGAACCCATTGACATTATAGACTTCATCGAAAATGAACTAACCCATATTACTGAGGAAGGCAAAGTGATAATTCGTTCTATAGTGAAAGCCACGCAACTAATGATAATCTAAAAGGGTAAAAAAATAACTACATTGCAAAATCACATCACAAAACTTGAAAACAGAGTTGTGCAGCTTGAAAACCAGATAAATGAGGTAAATCGATATGAAAGAAGAGACACCTTAATTGTCAGTGGTCCCGTAATGCCTCCTGAAAACCCTGATGAAAATAGTGCTGAGGTAATTATAAATGTCATCAAATCAATCAATCAATCAATCATGGGGGGCATACGCCGTGGGGCGTGTTGCCTCGCCTACCCTACGGCGCCACTCCTGGCGGTCACGCCTCGCGAGGCTCCATGCAGGCTCCCTTCCTATACCGAGTAACTCCCAGCAGGAGGCATCGACTTGCCGCAGCCAAGAGTTCTGTGGGAGTCCCCTAGGCCTCCTCCAAGTCGGGTTGTCCCTGACGGAAACAACCCGACAAGCAGGATCGGCTTCCGGGTATCGCGCCACATGCCCATATAGCCGCAGTTGGCGCTGACGGACTATGCTAGTAATAGGCCTCGAATCGGTCTCGTGGAACAATCGCTGATTTGACACGAAGTCATACCAGCGATATCCCATGATCCTGCGAAGGCATCTAGTACCAAAGACATCAATTCGCCTCTTCAGGTCGGTGTTCTCACAACCATAGAGTAAGACAGGGATCACCAGCAACTTGAAGATCCGAATCTTTGTCCGTCTGCACAGGTATCGACAACGCCAAATACTCGTGTTGAGCGAATCCATAACGCCGTGGGCCAGGCCAATCCGCCGTGTGACTTCTTGGCTCGCCCCACCATCGTTATGCACTACACTACCAAGGTATGTGAAACTTTTCAAGATCTCAATGTCCTCGCCAAACGCATGGACAGACTGTACTGTTTCATCCAGCACGCCTCCAAACACCTGGACCTTGGTCTTGGCCCAGGAAACCTTAAGTCCCAAGGGCTTCACCTCCTCGTGCAGTGCCTCTAGAGCCATTACCAGAACCTCCAGTGACTCAGCGAAGATTGCTGCATCATCAGCAAAAACAAGATCTGTAAGCTTGGTGTTGCCGACAGATGCTCCACAATGACTTTGTTCCACAACTCTGCCTAGTACCCAATCCATGCACGTGTTGAAAAGCGATGGAGCAAGCACACAGCCCTGCCTCACACCTGTATTCACAGGGAAGAAGCTGGACACGCCTCCTCCACACTTCACAGCACTTACAGTCCCGGAGTACAGGCCAGTTAATAGACCAATAATCCTTGCAGGAATCCCACGGAGACGCAGAAGATCCCAATGTCATCAAAGATAACTTTCATCTCATTATAACCGCTTCGGACATAAATGTGGTGCACCGTTTAGATGCCAAACGAGCACCTAACACAACTAGGCCAATCATTGTAAAGCTCCACAGTAGACAAATTAAAACAGAGATAATGAATGCCTACATAACTGTTAGACCAAAGCTTTATATCAATGAAAGCCTCACACCTAATCGCCGATCACTATTCAAAATAATATGGGAAATTAAGAAACAACATAGGGATCTGTTCCAACAATGTTACACCCAAGAAGAAAAGATTTATGTTAAAGTTTCAAATCAAAGGCATATCATAACAACAGATGAGACCTTGAATGAATTCCTGGACAAGTATCCGATACTTAAACAAACCTCAACCTAGTGCACTCGGAATCATGTACAAAGCAAATACTTCTTGATGATGTATGACAACCTATTGTATGTCTTATTATGTATGTACTATGATTATTATCAATGTTCTTTCCTACCCACTCCAACACCCTTCCTTCCTATTCACTCCAACACTGTTCCTTCCTACTCACTCCAACACTGTTCCTTCCTACTCACTCAAACACTGTTCCTTCCTATTCACTCAAACACTGTTCCATCCTACTGTTCACTCCAACACTGTTCCTTCCTACTCACCCCAACACTGTTCCTTCCTACTCCCAACACTGTTCCTTCCTACTCACTCCAACACTGTTCCTTCCTACTCACTCCAACACTGTTCCTTCCTACTCACTTCAACACTGTTCTTTCCTACTCACTCCAACACTGTTCCTTCCTACTGACTCTAACACTGTTCCTTCCTACTCACTCTAACGCTGTTCCTTCCTATTCACTCTAACATTGTTCCTTCCTATTCACTCTAAACACTGTTCCTTCCTTCCTATTCACTCTAACACTGTTCCTTCCCACCCACTCTAACCCTGTCCCTTCCTACTCTCCAGCTCTTTTCTTTTCTACTTTTCTTCCTTGTTCCTTCACACTCACCACAACACTTTTACTTTCTATTCACTGTAACTATATTCCTTTCCTCACATCTTGCAGACGTGGTGTTGATATAATTAAGTTTTCTTTCAATTGATTACTTAGCATTCCCATAGCATTCACCTAGATCCTCCTTTAATTCAGATTTGTAAAAAAAACTACACCTGGAGAGCCCTTAACTATTTTTTCTTTTCTGATATTCTGAAATATCTATCTTTCTTTATTATTTATTTATTTATTATTATTATATTATCATATATCATACATAGGAATACTGTGTAAGTACACATTATGGAAAATTTATGTAAATCATTGTATAGCGATATCATCCATGATGATGATACACATTCACCTACCTTTGATCTTAACATGATAAACACAATTAGCGGACAAACAGATATTTGCTCCCTGTCCAGATACTACAATATTAATGAGTATATCTCTGAGGTAAACACTACAGGTGACAGGTACATAAACATTATACACCAGAACATGAGATCAATACACAAGAACTTTGATGTATTCAAAACTTTCCTAAATAGTCTCCCAAAGCCCCCAGCTGTTATTGCTCTCACCGAAACTTGGTTACGAGAATCTTTCAAACATTTATATTCTCTTGATGGTTATGTCTCACACAATCTTGTGAGAACAAATAGGGAGCATGGTGGCATAACGATTTTTATTAAGGATATTTTTTCTTTTGAACTAATCAATGAATACTGCTTTATAAATGATAATATAGAAATTTGCACAGCAAGACTTAAAATATTAAATTACTCATATATAATTTCAGTTATCCATAGGCTCCACAGTAAACATGTAGTAGTTAATGAATTCACCACTATTGCCAATCAGATATTATCCAATGAAATATTCAGATGTAGTAAAACTATTCTACTTGGTGATCTTAACATTAATCTTCTAGAACATTCAACTCATTGACAACTTATTAAAGATGCAAAGGCTAACTACTATTATCAATTTTTTTTCCAATTTCAGAAATAATATTAAGAAAATATGGAAAAAATGAAATTAGAAACAAGTCTAAGTTGAAACATAGCATAACTATCCTACACCATAACAATTTAATTTTAGATAAACCTCTTGACATAGCTCAGGTATTCAATGATTACTTTTGCAGCATTGCCCTAGAACTAAGTGATAGAATTCCTGTCACAAATGAACCCAACTCAATATCTAAAAAACAATTTTCAAAATTCTATGTTATTGCCTGCAATATCTACCTATGATGCAACAAGTACTCTAAGATCATTAAAAATAAAAACTCCAATACAAGTGAGATATCAGTCTCAGTACTAAAGCATAACTGTGATATATTTTCCACACCTTTGACCTTCCTCTTTAATCAAATGGATACAGCTGAGGCTCAGGCATCCAAACAAGCTGAATCTAGTCCAACTCATGAGGAATCAAGCCCTAAACCAGTTCAACAAATATCAAAGAAGCTACATAGTAGAGATATCCAACTGGAAATAATTACAAGAGAGAGCAATGGTTGGCCAGAAAATATCAACCTAAGCCAATTAACTTTAGGCATAGAAAATGAAACATACAAATACACATACAATGAAGACATGCTGAATCCCGAAGATGTAAAAGACTTGCTTAGAAAAGGAGAAATAATCTTGGAAAATTGCTGGAGAACTGTAGAAGATAGCATTTTTAGAAAAATAAGAAGTGGACATAACAACGAAAGAACCCCTCCTTCTATAGACACAAGGAGAAAAAGGTTAGGTAAAAATTTAAGTCAATAAACAACTAATAATAATTCAATGATATTAAATAAAATTAAAATTATTCAACATAATGTTTTACATTGGACAAATAGAAGGTTTTCTTTATCAAATATCTATAGGAACATTGATCCCGAAATTATACTTATAAATAGCCATTGCGTATCTGACAATAAAAATTGCAGGTTACCACATACACAAAAAGAACACTTTAAATAATCATTCGGATGGCTCAGCAATTGCTATTAAAAAACATATAAACTATAAACTCCTTGATATCTTCATATCTGATCTCATAGCAATAGAAATTTCTACAAGTTCAGGCAAGATCATTATCGCAACTTTGTATCAACCTCCAGCTAGAAATTACCTACCAATTCCGGATTTTTTGACCTTATTCAGACGAAACATTCCTGTATATTTTTTAGGTGACCTAAATGCAAATCATCCTACTTTAGGATATCAGCACAGCAATACCAAAGGGAGACAAATCAATAGACTTATCCAAAATGGAGCAATACAACACATTGGACCAGACTTTCCTACTTTTTACACTCACGGTAGAGGAACAACTCCTGATATAATATTATCAAATCACAGAGTATACCACAATATACATACAGAACAAGGACCATTAAGTACAAGTGATCACATTCCAATCATCTTAACAATATCTGCATCTCCAATATTAGTTCCTTCACCACCCAAACCAAATTACAGCAAAGCAGATTGGGTGAAATTCCAAAACTTAGTTGAAAGCAACTTACATGATAATAACTTAAATAATGAAATCATTGAAAAAATTGATGATGCAGTTGAAAATTGGCATCATGCCATAAAATGTGCCACTCAAGTAATACCATTGACATGGTACAAAACTCTTCCATCACCAAGGCATAGTGACACTACTAAATTATTACTTGTTTTATTCTCAAAGTTAACAACACACTCTGAGGAACATGGATGGGATTTTGAACATTATAGATACTATAGGAATTTACAAGGAATTTTGCAAGAAGCTTTAATAAGAGAAAACAATGATCACTGGATAAAATTTATAAAAGAAGTCTCGAATACTTAAAAAAATCCAAGAATTTTTTGGGAAAAAATCAAAATTATTTTAGGAAATAACACTCAAGATCCACATTACCTAAAAGACACAAACAATATAAAAGTGTACACTAATGAAGGAATAGAACAACTGCACAGGGAACATTGGGAACAGATATTTATAGAAGAAGATGACGAGGATGAGGACAATGATACAGTGGTCTATGATTACCTACGAGATAATATATTTAGAACAGTACCATATGAACTCTCCAATTTATCAAGATTAGGAACAAGTCCAACAGACACCATGATTGAAGAGGCGGAGGTTAAAGAAATAATAAGTAAATTAAAAAGAACAAGTCCTGGAGGCAGTGGAATTAACAAAACTATACTTACTAGACTTCCTGACGTGGCCATTAAGAGACTGACAGATATATACAACAATGCATTATCAGCAGGGTATTTTCCTGACAAATGGAAAAAAGCTTTAGTTAGGTTAATACCAAAATCAGATAAGTCACCATATATACCACAAAATTACCGACCAATATCACTACTTGAAGTTCCTGGAAAAAATTTTGAAAGAATTATCAACATGAGATTAAAGACATATTTAGAAACAAATAACAAGTACAATATCAATCAATTTGGTTTCAGAGCCGGCAGAGGAACCACACACGCTTTGGCCATCATAACCGAAACAATTGCACAACATAAAGCAGATAAAGGACAGTGCCAAATAATATTCAGGGATGTCACGAAAGCATTTGATAAGGTGTGGCATTGCGGGTTACATTACAAAATTTTGCAACTACAACTACCACTCACTCTTGAAAAGCTCTTATGTGACTTCTTATCAGACCGCACTGCTTCAATTAAAGTAAATAACTTCATAGGTCCTTCTTTCAATCTAAATTGTGGAGTGCCTCAAGGTAGTGTGCTATCTCCAACACTATACACTATATACACCAATGATATGGAGGACTCAACAAGAAATTTAAATGTATGCTACGCTGATGATATTACCCAAGTAATTGGATATCAGGGGAGATAAAAAAACATGATAAATCTACAAACAGCCAGAGAAATAGAAAGGATTAATGCTTTCGAAAATACATGGAAAATAAAAACCAATTTAACGAAATTTACACCACTACATCTTGGAGCTAGAACCACACGACCTTTGAATATAAATGGAGATTTAATCGAGTTTAAAAACAGTGGAAAATGTCTAGGACTTAATGTAACAAATATGGGTTATTACAACCACATAACAGACAGACGTAATTGTGCAGCTGCAGCCTTAAAAAAACTGAACAGACTATACAACATGCCTGAAAAAATAAAAATTCATTTAGTTAAAGCTTTAATTCTACCTATATTGGACTACCCACCAATTCCAATTCATGCAATGAGCAGAACACAAATTAGTAAATTACAAAAAATTCAAAATAGAGCTTTAAGGTTTGCAACTAATCAGAAATATCCTTATTCGATGACTACAACACAAATACATACGCATACAAAAACTCTACCATTAAATATTAGATTGCATCATAAAGCAAAATCTATCTGGGAGAGATTAGAAGAATTGGAAGTTCCAGCATATAGATTACTGGAAGAAAATAGTAACAATATTGAACATTTTCATAGAGATTTTAAAAGTAGCTTGCAAGCATGTAGAATAGAACCCATCCCAGAATATCATTAGCATAATCAAAATTATTAACAATTAACATGACATCTCTGTACTACTAACCAAAAGTGACTTCTCAGTAAAGACCTTCCGTAGAGAACATTACTTACACTAAAACATTACAATTCACTAATCAACATGCACTACACTGCCCCACACGGGCCTGGCGGTTGGGCTCCTCTCTTCACATACTCTGCGCCCTGAGTCGGCGGTGAGTGGTGGAATATGACACACTGTCACCTCTTCCACTTGAACTTTCCGTTGAGGGGTCTTTGGCAACTGGCAGGGTGATCTCGCCTCCAGCAGCGGAGATGTGGTGAGGGTTGCACCTCGCCCTGAGTCCCTGGCATCCGGGACCACACTTAGTGGGGGGATATGTTGAGAGATGTCAGTGGAGGGGAAGAGAGGTGAGGTCTGTGCAAAGCCTCACCTTGGTGCAACAGGGAGACCTATAGCTTGCTAGAGCCCGTGGCCATGAAATGGAGCCCCACATGTCACATGCATTACACACAAGTAATACATACCATGTAAATAAGTAAATTTATTGGCATCTCCACACTGAGATCAGAGACTAAAATCAAGCTCTTACATTCTAGTAAATGTTGCTGTGATGGCAACAAGGATGTAAAGTGTGGAGTTGTTGAGTTGTAAATCATCTGAATAATTTATAACTCCTGTAAATATATGTTTTTGGGTGCATAAATTCATATAATTTCAAGGATTCGGGTATTAGTTAGAAAAAGTAAAAATAGGAAAAAAAAATAAATTAAGAACGTCATAGGCAGCGTGACAATGCCTAACGTATCGAATATGTAGCAGATGGGGAGTGGTTTGTCAAGACTGTTAGCTGAAAAGGAAAATAGTATAAAAAATAGCAAGGTGGATCGCCCACCAACTTTTATTCTCATACTGTACTTCAATATTTCTTAACTATTAATCTTCTCCTGTACAAACTCTTCTATTACTTCACCCCACTTCTCTCAAACAAACGCAAACGCAAACGCTGTAGCCATTCTCTCCAACGCTTCCGCAACGGAAAGACGCTGCTGAAGAAGGGTCAAGGACCCGAAATCGCGATCCAGCGACTATGACTAGCTTCGGCGAAGTCATACAGACGATCAAAAAAGAGAATAAGACTTTGATAAGATACAAAGAGAGTATCTCAAGAAAAATTATCAATGCTCAACTAGCTATCACATTCAATGAGATATGTATCAGAGAAAGACTCCTGCCCAAGTACACCCTCAATATATATATATATATATATATATATATATATATATATATATATATATATATATATATATATATATATATATATATATATATATATATATATATATATATATATATATATATATATATATATATATATATATATATATATATATATATATATATATATACTATATACGATATATACTCCGCTCCCGAGAACAAATTATCAGTCTTGTCTGTATTCATTGATTTTGCCAAAGCTTTTGACACCGTTAACCACAAAATTCTCTTAGATAAGCTGCACCAATATGGAATCCGTGGTCCCATCCACTCATGGTTCACAGATTACCTAACAAACAGAACCCAGCAAACTATAATCAAAGGTGAATTTTCCACATTAAATGTTAACAACCTTGGAGTTCCTCAAGGCAGTATCCTAGGCCCAATTATTTTTATGATCTACATAAATGACATATCTGATATATTTACTCACTCTAAAACCATCTTATTTGCAGACGACATGACACTTTACTTAGTTGGCCCTGAACCAGAACAATTGATTACTGCAGCAAACAATTATGTAAATCAATTATACCAATGGTGCATATGCAATAGACTTACCATTAACACTGATAAAACATTCTTTATGTTGTTTGCAACTAAAAAATACCACCATCTACCTCCACTCCAGATTAATAACTGCAACATATCAAGATTCTCCCACATTAAATTCCTTGGCGTAATTTATGATGAATCCATGAATTTTAAACTTCATATTGAAAACCTCACTCTAAGAATATCCAGACTCATAGCCTTACTTCATCAAATTAAAGATTTAATACCCCCTATATACTGAAGTGTATATATTATGCACATATCTATCCACTCGTTACCTACTGCAATGCAATATGGTGCACCACATTCCCAACCTATATGATCCCACTTCAACTACAACTAAAAAAAATTGTTAGAATAATCACAAACAGCACCTACTTGGAAAATACACAAGCCCTGTTTAAACAAACTCAGTTGCTAAGATTAGAAGATATAACAAAAGTTGCTATATCTACTCTAATGTACAGAATACATTCCACTAAGCGAAATGTCGTCCCCGTCCATAATCATGATACACGCCAGTGTGATCAACTACGTCCTCCTCCCCATCGCACCTCAAAGTACCGTCAATCAACACTATACTTAGGACCTGTTTATTGGAATGATATCCCTCCCAACATAAGAAATTCTCCATCTGTACCCACTTTCAAACACAAATTAAAACGACACATTCTGAGTCACTACTAATACCCTCTATTTATTTAATTTATTTCCCCTCACTGTACCTAATATCATCTCTGAGATAAAACGAATGTCCATAAATCTATTTAACCATTATTTTGTTTTGTTTATTATGTTCACTCGTATATGCTATTACAATTCATTCCTTGTAATATAGGAATAAAAATTACATATCTAGACTTGGATGTATGTATATAGTATTTAAAACTCATTAATATATCAATATATACATAAGTATATTTACTCCAGTTTTGGATGAACGCTTTTAGGCTTTCGCTAGTATATTCCATTGTATTTTCCTCACATATATAATAGTTAAATTTCTTGTTTATGATAATATTAAGTATATATATATATATATTTTTTATTTATTTATTTTTTTTAGTTTGCCTGAAAAGCTATGGCTTAAAAGAAAGGCTAGCCGTAACAAACAAATCATATATTATGCAAACAAAATGTATATAAAATGGCTATGAATAAATGTTCAAATATTCAAAAGATTGTGTAAAAACAAGCTGAGTGAAACGGTCAATAAAGTCACCTGGAGATGCGGAAATAGACTTGTAAAGATCATCTTGCAAGAAGAACAAGTCTATATTAACGTGCAACCTTGGCAGATTTGATGTGTCACCTGACTCCAGATTGTGCAGGAGGGAAGTTCGAAACGGGTCTGAACTTTAATGTGCTTTTTTTTAAATCATCAGCTGTAGACTGTGATAAGAGAGAGAGGAGAAACGTGACGTGATAAAGCATCTGCGATAGAATTATCTTTACCATGAATGAAAGAGAAGGTAGGATTAAACTCTTGGATGGTTAATTGCCACCTAACGAATATACCTGTGAGATTGTTGTCTTTGAAAAATTTTGTAACAGCGTAATGATCTATCAGGACGTGGATTTTTCTTTAACCAAGAATGAATTCAAGAAAGTGGCATATAACCTAGAATACAAAAAGATTTTCATAGTTTTTGTGACATCATAGTTATGTTCAGCTTTATTCAGAAGTGTGTTAGCGTACGCTATGGCACAATAGTTGCCGTTATAATCTTGCTACATGAGAACTGCGCCTATACCAAAACCGATGGCATCGGTACAGAGAATCCTTATTGAAATTAGGGAAAACAAGGACAGGAGCGTGACATAAGGCAGACTTAAGTTGATCAAATGCACTTTGTTCCTTCTCAGATCAAACAAATTCAGCGTTTTTCTTGAGCAAATGAGCTGAGCCATAAGTCTGAAATGCTGAATGAATTTACGATAAAATCCAGCTAATCCGAGAAATTGTATGATCTGATCTGGGCAAATGGGAACAGGAAAGGACTGAACAGCAGGTACCTTGGAATCTTGCATATGGATACTATCTGTTGTCATTTCGTTGACCATGGAACTTGACTTGTTTTCTGAGGAGAAAGCATTTACTAAGCTTAATCTTGAGACCAGTGGATTGAGAATGTCACAAAAAATTAGGTAAAGTCAGAAAATGCTGTGGAAGATCTTCGAAGCGATGATAACATCATCCAAGAAACAAAATACGTGCTACATTGTTGCCGATAAGCTCTGAGAGAATGGAGTTCATCAATCTTTGAAATGTTAGAGGCAAGTTCCGTAGACCCTGTGCCATACACTTGAGCATGAACCTGAGGAGACAGTGAAAGCGGTGTGAGGGTAAGATGATTCTTCTAATTCGACTTGATAAATTTTGACTGTAAGTCTAGGGTAAAGAACACCGAATTTGATACACCTAAGAATTTAATGATATCGCCTAATCTTGGCACAGGATAACGATGGATAGAGTGGATAAGTTTATCTTTCTGAAGTTCACAACGACGCACCAGTCACTTGATTTTTCAGGAATGAGTAACGAGGGGGCATTGTTAGGAGAGCATGCTGGTTCTATGATATTCCGGCTCAACATAACAAGTACAGGGTCTTCGAGGAGAACTAGGTGGCTGTGTGACACTCTAGCTCGGAGTGTAAGACAAGGGCAGCGAAGTCCCATGGGTAAGGGAAGGAGATGCAGAAAGCTTTTTTTTAATAAGACAGGGGCAGAGAAAATGCACATATGATGTAGGACTCAAAGAGAAAAAGAAAACCACATGGATGATACAAGAAAGTAATGATAAAGGAATAATAAGATGACAATGACTGATGACTACCATGTGTATATATTATGTATTTATTATGTACATAATAGGGAGTGTCGCTTATAATCCTGACAGTTTCTTGCACCAACCCTTGTGACCTTACATATGCTCTGTGTTGGTAACAGATGAAGTTGCTGTATAACGTGTTACACATCTTGATCCTACTGAGCATGGCTGTGTATCTACTCATCTGGCTACAGCACACGTCATTCCCTGCATCACTCTACAATGAGGGTAAGTGTGCGTCGCTAGTTGTAAGAACCTGCATTATCTGTTTTCCTTTTTTTTTTTTAAGTAGGATGGGAGGTACCAACTTAATGAACATAAAAACGCTACTACATATATATATATATATATATATATATATATATCTATATATATCAGTCATATATATATATAAGTAACTATATATATATATATATACATATATATATATATGGAATAAAGTGGCCAGTTCCATTATCCATCGTTTTACATTACCCAGACTAGGTGACTTGAGTAGGCAATCGTCCCAGAAAGATCCTGGCCTTGGCAAGAATTCGAATCTAGGACTTCATGCATAGTAGTCCGATACGCTATCCCCTGAGCTACCGTCCTTGTATATATATATATATATATATATATATATATATATATATATATATATATATATATATATATATATATATATATATATATGATTCTTTGCAACGGTGTTTTTCATGCCCTGGCTGGCCTAACCCTCCTAAGGCTTATGGAACTGGTGGAATCCCCTATATTGTTCTCAACAATTGTACCTCCGTATTTGAACCTTGCCTGGCCAAACTCTACTAGGCCTATTTATCGATTTCCACTTTTCTCTTGTTACAAGTTTCCCTTGATTCAGCCTACTCCTAAAAAAGGTTACTGTGTTAATCCCTCAAACTACCCTCCAATAGCTTTAATAATATATTGCATACCTAAAGTTTTTGAATCTATCTTCAAAAGTAAGATCCTAAAACCTGTCACTTTGCAATATTCTATATGATCGTCAATATGGCATCAAAGTCGCTCTACTGGTGATTTGGCTTTCCTTACTGAGTCTTGATCATTCTCTTTTAGATATTTTTGGTGAAACTTTTGCTCTATCAAAAGCTTTTAATAGAGACTGGCACAAAGCTTTGATCTCAAAACTTGCTTCCTACAGCTTTTCTTCTCTCTGTATTTTCAACTCAAGTTTTTTTCTTCGACCTTCCATTGTAGTGTGGCCTTAGACCTTACAGTTTTCTTTGTTACATTGTTTACTCGCTAGAAAGACTGCCACTACTTTGGCAGGTGGATTCCCTCCAGGTGTGGAGTATGTGCCTTCTACCTTCCATGGCTCAATCTCCTTTTGTTTCTCTTGTCTTTGCCTCCTCTTGTCTATTCTTTTTTCTTTTTTTTTGGGGGGGGGGCCGGGCGGGGAGGGCGTGGGGGGGTGCTGGTGAACCCTATCTTACTCTATGGTTGGGAGACATTGACAGTGAAAACCGACCTAAAGGGGCGAATTGATGTCTTCGTAGGATAGCACTGGTATGACTGTGTCAAATCAGCGACTGTTCAGTGAGGCCTATTACACAGGCCTGCAAACATTTTTTTTCAAATTTATAAGGTGAATTTTATCATTTATCATACGCTGATTTCAAATTTACCGCTGAAATTGCAGTATCACGTCAAGGCTTTTTTTCATACTTTACTTTCGTATTTCCGTCGTATTTCGTATTCCCTTCGTCTCAGTATAGCTTTTCTTATTATCTTATTATTTCTACATTGTTCCGCTTATGTGGTTTGTTTTATGCGGTTCTTATTCTCCTTAATTATTGCTGTTGTTATGAAACGTGAGTATGTGCTGGGGACTGAGAGACCGTTTTTGCAGTATAGACTAGTGGCGCCAGTATTGGCGGGCTGAGCTGGTTGCGTGAGTGTGTGTCCCATAGTTTCATTTCAATTTGAATATAATTTACCTTATTTCCCTTGTCTCCCCATTCTGTAAACTTCATATATGCATTGCAAAGATATTATTTGCCTTTTGACACCATTAGCTTTGAGCGAGACCTCCTTTTTAGCGAATTATTGAATTTAAACCAAGTGTGAAAGCGTAACTTCCTGTGGGAAGGGGTGGGGGGGTTGTAAAGACGAGGGAAGTCCGCCCCGCGCTCAGTAACTAAGCCCCTTATATCCAAAAATAGCATGTAAGATGGCTTCTAGAGGTTGCTTAACAAGTCTGAATAGCTATCGTTACGTCTGTGAAGAATTTGTTGTAAAGAAGCAACGAAGAAATATTACGGATTTCGTAAAAAAAAAAAAAAAAAAAAAAAAAAAGCATACTGTGCATACTTTGGAATGAAGCTGGGTGACCAAGATAGGGGCTGGACTCCTCATACAGTTTGTTCAATATGTACGGGAGAATTAAGGCAGTGGACAAAAGGTAAGAAGTCCATGCGCTCCGGTGTACTAATGATATCGTGGGAGCAGGAAAAAAACAGTGATGATTGCTATTTCTGCACATGCAAAGTCAAGGGGTATAGCTAAGGGTATAGCTAAGAATCTGTTAGCACATGGTTCATTACTCTCCTGGTATCGTCATCGTGAGAAAGCGTTCGCTCCTTATTTTGACCAAGAAAATGACTTAGTGTATTGCCCTGGTCCGAAAGGACTCCTAGAAAAGTTTGGTATATGTTATAACCATTAAGAATGCAGAATCTTTATTGATTCATGTAAAAGAAGTCTTAAAGCCGTTCTTTTGCATAATAGCAATAAGTATGATTCAATTCCTGTGGGATACTCAGTGATCAAGAAAGAGTCCTAAGGAAATTTGGTGGTTCAGTGGTGTATCCTGGCACGGATAAAAAGAAAAGCGAAAAAAAAAAAAAAAAAAAAAAAAAAGGAAAAAAGAAATAAGAGAAGAAATAGTATAATAACAGTGCTAGAGCAGGTAGGAGTTGAAAACGTGACAAGGATTGATGGGAAGATTCCCTAAGCCTGACCATTTTATGAGAGGGCACTCCAGGCATGACCCAGAAGTAAACGCAAAGAGTCAGGGGAACTAAGATGTTCGGTCCTGGGAAACCGAAAGGAGCTGTAAACATAGGAGAGGAGACATTAATAAGTCTAACTTTGAAAGATGCATTGTCTTAACTCCGCCCCCATACCGCAGTGGGTGTGTCTAGTATAAGGTTGACCAGTGCCATAATACCCAGGCTGGGCATGCCACGCCTAGGGCGTGTCTTTTGTAAGAGATGTAATTACTGCATGTTGGAATATGTGAAATGTATAGAATATTCGACCTTAGTTATAAGGATAGTTTTTCTGAGAAAAATATGTGATAACTGAAATATAAAATGAGATAGATGTAACTGAGAGAAGAGGACTTTTTAGAAACAGCTTGTTGAGAGTTCAAGAAAGAGAGAGAGAGAGAGAGCTGATGAGGTCACAGCTTCCCTGACCAAAGGAGGGTCAGGGGCGACATGGAGACACATAAACTTGTATCAGTAAGTGGAGTTTTGAATGTTAGTAATGCAGTCAAATTTATTTGTTGTGTTTATGAAATGTAAGGAGGAAAATAGTGGTTCGGATGTTATATTATTAGGATGTTCAGAGTTAAGGTGTTGTGTTTAATTTCATATGTGTTGGTGTGGATTTTACTGTGACATTAACATTGAATTATTTTGAGTTGAATATTGAAGAGAGATTGATGAGAAACATTGATAATGTTAATTCACACCCTCTATCTGCCTCCAGCAGCACGTCTCAGGCCACAGGGTTCACACAGGCCTCCCGGGTGCACAAGCAGGGCACGGGGCACAGGGGGTTGCGTAACTTTCACACGGCTCGGATGGGCTAGTGTAGCGAAGTGTGCCTATAGCAGCTCAAAATGGGGGGAAAAGCAGACACACAGAGTTCAATTTGGCTAGTTTACTCAGCAAGCAGTACACGTGACACGGGGGGACCATGTGACACAACGCCTCACACAATGACAAAGGCGCGCTCGGCAAGGCGACACACAGCAGGGCGGCATGTCGGGCCACCTCACACCTCATTCACGGCCTCCCAGCAGGCTTCCACAATGTCAACTAGGCACACACAGTCCTGGCACACACAGTCTTGGCACACACACTGCCAATGCACAGGCACTATTACATGGCAGTCAGAATATATCTGTCCAGGAACGAAGGGCAGCGAGGCAGCACTCTCATGCAGCTCTTCCCTCTGTCCTCCTCACTGGGCCCCCACTCTCTTCTCTGAGCCTGTCTCTGCCTGCGGCCGGGCAGGCGGCAGCAACTATCTGTTGACTCGTCAAAATCCCCTCCCCTTTGTCTAGACTCAAGCCCGCCACTCACATAAACACACATACCCACGGCCACGGCTCCCCCCATACATGGGTTCGTAATAATAATATCGTGTGTTACGTATATTGGCGTGAGATGTATTTCGACATTGATATGGAGTTATCTGGAGGTAAATGTTGATGTGAGATTGATGAGAAGCGTTTATAACATTGAGTGTTACGTACATTGATGTGGGATATATTTGACATTGATATTGAATTATATGGAGTTGAATTTTGATGAGAGATTTGGTGAGAAACTTTAATAATATTGTTTGTGAAGTATATTGAGTTGGATTGTGAGGAAAGACTTGAAGAGAACTTTGGGGATATTGTGTGTTATGTGTATTGGAAGTCATCAGCTGGTTGCTGGAGTAAGAGTTAGGTTAATAACTTGTGTACTTAGCTATTAAGTTAAACGAGAAAATGTTAGCAGTGTATATTATCATACCTCGTGGTTATTGATATTGAGTGATAGTCTTACACAACTATGCAATTGCAACGTGCATGCAAGAAATTGCAGGGCACGACAGTTCTTTTAGACAGGATAAATTACAAAGATCACAACTGAATGATCTGTGGTGATTTGAAGATTGTATGTAAATTGTTGGGGCAACAAGCAGGGTACACGAAATTCCCATGTTTTTTGAGTGAGTGGGACAGCAGAGCGAGGAATCTGCATTGGACTCAGGAACGTTGGCCTAGTAGAGCTTCACTTACACCAAGATCAAAGAAACATCTGTCGAGAGAGTTTAGTGGATCCGAAAAAGGTTTTACTGCCACCACTGCGTATTAAACTGGGTGTGATGAAATAGAAATGAAAATGGCTTTGCCACGTGAAGGAGATGGTTTCACGTATTTGTGCAGAAAGTACCCTGGTGTCCTGGACGTAAAGATTAAACAGAGAGTATTTGTTGGTCCGAATATAAGAAAGCTCAAGGATGATGAAAACTTCAAGAGCTGTCTTGGTGAGGCAGAAAAGGATGCTTGGCTTAGCTTAAAAAATTGATTAAAACTTCTTGGGCAATCACAAGAGTCCATACTAGATGGATATCGTAGGAAGAATGTTGGAAAAGTTCAAGGCTTTGGGATGCAACATTAGTCTTAAAGCTCATTTTCTATATGCTCATCTTGACCATTTCCCCAAAAAATTTAAGACACGTTAGTGAAGAACAGGGGGAAAGGTTCCACCAGGACATAAAAGAGATGAAAAGAAGGTACCAAGGAAGGTGGAACGTTAGCATGTTAGCGGACTACTACTGGATGTTGCATCGGGAGATTTCACAAAATGCTTACAAACGTAAAAGTTATTGATGTAGTTTTTAAAACAAGAAGAAAAGATTCTGATTTTACAATTATAAAGAACAGTTAAGAGTTCATTTTCATGAGTTTGATTTATATTTCTTTCATTCAGTCTTCTCTAAATAAATGACCAGGCAAATTTCCTATTATTTTCTCTAGTCCTTTAATATATAATGAGCTCTACAAATGTATGCCTAAACCTCACATGGTAGGAAAATACTATGATGATATTGTGATTCAGCACCCTCGAAATGTTTAAATACACATTTCATACTCAACAATTTTTGGAAAGTCCAATTTTGCAGGCCTGTGAATTACTAGCATAGTCTGTCAACGCCAATTGCGGCAATATGGGCATGCGGTACGATACGTGGAAGCTGATCCGGCTTATCGTTTTGTCTCTGAAAGAGATAACCCAGCATGGAGGAGGCCAAGAGGATGCCCACAGAGCTCCTGGCTGCGGTAAGTCGATGCTGAGAGTTACTCAGTTCGGGAAGGGAGCCTGCGTGGAGACTCCTAAGGCATGACCACCGTGAGTGGTGTCAAAGGGTAGGCGAGGCGATTAGCCCCCGGCGTATGCCCACGGTGCCCTGTGAGTTAAGGTACATGCTTTAGAATTTGATACTTTAAACAATTTTAAGTCTAAAATATTCTATGTATACACTTGTGTTGCGTTTTGCTTTGTTTTGCTGGAAATTAACGTAGATATTTTGTGTTGCGGGAGCCGCTCGCATTGGTGGTCTCCGTCCCCGGAGCGCTATGTACTAAGTTGTACTCACGCGTTGTTAATTTTTTTCCTCGTATAATGTACGCACTCAAATCATTACAACAAACAGGTGTCAAACCACTGATTAAAATATTGCATATTTTAGTCAAGAACTTATAGTTTATTTCTTTTTAATACACAAACACACACACACACACACACACACACACACACACACACACACACACACACACACACAGGCCAAAACGGCACATAAGCCAACTATTTTGATCAAGGTACAGGATATTAATCAAAATTACTGTGGTTTTTCACTAAATGGATAATGGTATGATGAGAAAAATTCTGACCAGCATGATGCGTACAAGATTGGAATATCCAACAGTGATGTGGTTACCAAACGTGAAAAAGGATATAAGAAAATCGAAAGGATCCAAAGAGTAGCCACAAAAATGGCACTAGAATTAAGAGAACCTCATCTTTGCATTACTGCAACAAATCCACCGGAGGACGTCGAGGAAAGATTAGAGATGGAAGCGCAGCTCGCTGAAGCTTTAGCAGCAGACACCATTCAGGAAAGCGCAATTTCCATGACGTATAAGAAGTGCGGAAGCCCATGCTCTGTAGATGAAGATCTCTGCTACCTTTGTGACCGAAAGCAGACGACTGAAACTGAACGAGAGGGAGCTAGAAGAAAGCAACATAATCAACCAGTGAAAATGTAGCTGCTTTAAACAAGAAAGCCGAGGTCGGCGAGACTGTAATGGTTCCGATCCCTCTTGTTGATTGTGGACGTGCAGAGTTCACTAATGTGAAGGCTGTTGTACTTTAAGTGGATGAAAGTGGAGCATACACACTTGGAACGAGGCACAAGATTTTGAAACAGCTTTACACAAGAAATCAGTTCACTCCTTGTGAGCAGCAGTTCTTATCTATTGACGATGTGCCCCAGGAAAGAGAAGCAGCAAATGCGGACTCCATGGGCCATCGACAAGGTTTTATAAATTGTACTTGCTCCATGTTTTGCAACAACAACCGCTGTAGGTGTTATAAGAATCATAATGGCTGTAACAGCCGATGCAAATGCGGTTCTGCTTGTAAAAACAAATCAACTTTAACCATTCTTAAATGGTTAAAGATAAGTAAAAATACCTACTATAATACAATATATTTTTTTAGGTGAATGAAGCTCTTGCTTTATTTGGAAAGTAACCTAACATTTTTTTTCCAAAGTATCCGTTTAGCATTTATTTATTTATTTGTTTATTATTATTTTTTTGCAGAATGACTTAACATTTTTTGCAAAATATCTTTTTTGCATGTTTTTTTTGTAAAATATCTTTTTTGCATGTTTTTTTTGTAAAGTAGCTAGACAATGAAGGTAATTTTGCAAACATACCACGGTTTTGGTTTATTTGCAACAGGAATTGGAATTTTGCAAATTAACCGATTTTGCAAAAGAATCGTAACACATACTTAAACACAATCTTCACTATGGCCATCTTGCAAACACTTCCTGGTGACGGTCCCAAAACATACGCCGCTTTGGTGGAAAGAGTAGTCCTGCAGCCTTGATATTTGATTAAGTTAAATAGCATATAAAGGTGAAGGGAAGTGATTAGTGATATAAGTGAACGCTGAACTTGCTTTGAAGTGGAGAAATTTATATGATAAGAATCACACATATTCACTTATACTTCTCCTGATCGACCCAACTGGAGCTTGCAAATGCGTAGAACGTTTGTGAGTAGACGACACCAGACCACGGATAATTACCGGCTCCTATACGTCACTTGTTCCTGCAGGCAATTACGCTCCAGCACTTGTGTGGTAAAGTAAGTAGCAAAACAATCATGGTGACGTTGGAAGCTCCATTTGGTGTCCGAGCTTTGGCTCCCACAGAAATAAATGAAATGACTAATCCCCAGTTAAAAAAGGGACTCGCTACTCTAATATCGGTTGGTGGTTCTGAGCAACCTCCCAATAATGATCTATTAGAGGAAATAAGAAGCTTGAAAGAGGAAGTGAAGAGTATGGCTCGTATGAAATAAGAAGTGGATCAATTATCCGAGAAGCTGGATCAAGCATTCCAGATTATTTCTCAACAACAATTGTTTTTAAGAGTCGCTGGACAATAAGGAGAGAAAAAAAAACTTGGTTAGAACCAGGATTACAGAAAAAAAGGTGACGTGACAGGATGCAACGATGCTGAGAAAGTACGTAATGTAATTGTATCTATTGGATATCAACTGAACTGTGATCCTTTATCGTGGGAAAACGGATAGGAAAAGGGGACCACTGTAAGAAACGACCAATTCTTGTCGATTTGGGAGATAGACTTCAAAGTTCTAGATATAATACGGAAAGTCTACCTGAATTTAAAGCCGAATTAGAGAGTCTCGATTCTCCGAACATAAACATGATCAACTTCGAAAAAGATCAGTAAAAGGGTACACGGTGTGGCTTGTCGGCATATCGCATGGAAGGGACGTGGAGACAGAACGCTACCACGCTGGAGGAGAATATGGATTGATGGATTGATATGGAAATCTAATAACTGGTCAGGAAATATTCATGCACAGGACCATATGTTACACGAAGACGATGAATTTAAGATCCACATTGAAAATCTGTTAAACACTCAGTGTCAGGTTGGAAATACTCACACTATACAGAGTCATGATGAGTCAACTCTTACGATACCCGTGTTGGATGAACTATTCACGGTACAAAAATTAAATCAACTTCTCAAAGATGTGAATGTCAACAAGATATATATTGATATGTGCCCGGAGATCATTATGGCTTTTCTGGTTAATCGGTTCTTGTTCTTTTTACATGTGTTTAATGTGTTTTTTTGTTTTTGATATATGTTATCCAATGTCATGGGGTTGTAGGAAACTTTTCGTGCTATTCAAAGGTGGCAGGGATAGATTGACATGTGGAAGTTATAGAGACATATCTATTATGAACACTTAAGCAAAACTATATGACTACTTTATGTTAAACAGACTGAAAATGTGGGAAAATATCAGTAAAAGTCAAGCACGTGCACAAAGTGATTGGCGATGTGTAGAACAAATAATGACTAAGATTATTGTGCGACTTTAAAAATAAAAAAAAGAGAAACTTTGTGTTAATTATAGATTATAGCAAAGTCCTTGAATTACTTAAAGTACATGGATGTGGTAAGATAATGCTACGTGCAATACAAGCTATGTAAGCCTCTACTAAAAGTCTGTTACAATCTGCTACGATTAATGCCACTGTTGGAATGAGCCAGTGATCTCCATCGAGTTGCCTGCTGTTCATTATTTATATGGACAGGTGACTCGAATGATTTATCATAGTGTTAGCACAGATGGCTTCTTGGAAATATTGCATACCCTGCTTCTTATGGATGACATGGTAACACTAGCTGTATCAAAAGAAATGTGTTTGAGAAAGTTAAGTGTATTGAATTATTGCCAGGAGTACGGAATGGTATAGAAAAAAAAAAATCTTGGTACTTCGAGGTGTAGGGGATGATAGGCTACCGTTAACTATATGGAATGTTAAGATAGACTGTGTCCGGAATTACCTTTACCTTGGAGCTTGAATGACGCAAAAATTAACACTGTGTTTGACTTTCACGATATCATGAACGAGCAGGGCATCTCAATAAATTTGCCATTTTTTGTGCAACAAACGTAGAGTGTTTGATGCTACAATGGCTTCTGCCCTTCTATATAGTTCAGAAATATGGTTGACAAATCATCCAAAGAAGATCATTGTCCAGTATGATAGAGCACTGAAAACCTTATTAGGTGTTAGGAAATACGCAAATCCTGATATGTATTTCATCGAGTCAGGCGTACTACCTGTACTGGATGTTATTGCAAAGAGGAGACGGAAATTTCTTGAATCCAAATTGAGAACACCAGACGTTGAGGAACCCTAGTCTATAGCTTGTCTATACTCCGGTTAACGATTTTTAGCAAGAGCATCGCAGTGTGAAGACATGGTAATCCAATGAATAAAGTCAAGACAAAAGCTACGGAAAGACCCTTGATGGGATATAAGTATGTGGCATACAGGACAGTAATTAACCCTGAACCGTCTGTATACCCCGCTTATACCAGGAGTGACTTTGTTCCAGGCTACAAATGACAGGGAGGCTTTTACGAGGCCTAAATTAATGTCATATGATTTAAAAATTGAAACAGGGAGGAGGAACGGAACACGAGCAGAATTGCGGCTGTTCCTGTAACAACAACAACAACAACAACAACAACAATAGCTACTACTACTACTACTACTACTACTACTACTACTACTACTACTACTACTACTACTACTACTACTACTACTACTTTAGCTAAGTGGGAAAAATTGACCAAGGGCAATAAAAAATATATTAATTGAGATGGCCCCCTTATATGCCAGTGTTCGAAGAGTGCTGGAAGATTTAGAGAAGAATGGGATAGATGTCCTGAAACCTCTCTCTTAAATTAGTTCAGATCATAAAAAGATGGAACTACAGAAGCAGGCAGGGAGGTTACCAGAGAAAAGGATGAATGACTGATAGTACTGATTAACTCTTGCATTAGAGAGATGGAGAAAGTTGTAATTGTTGTGAGAAGAATAAGAAAACCTTGTGTAGTGAGGCTGCGGCAGGAGGACGATATGCAGTCAGCAAAAAAAAAAAAAAAAAAAAAAAAAAAAAAAAAAAAAAAAAAAAAAAAAAAAAAAAAAAGAGCACTTAGCATGGAAATAGGAAATGGGAAGGAGGTTTCAAGACATCTATCCCATTGTTCTGTCCAAATCTTCCAGCACTCTTCGAACACTGGCATATAAGGGGGCCATCTTTAGTAACTATTTCTTTTATTGCCTTTGGCCAATTCTTCCCACTTACATAAAATTATTATTATTATTAATATTATTAAAATTATTATTATTATTATTATTATTATTATTATTATTATTATTATTATTATTATTATTATTATTATTATTATTATTATTATTATTAAAATTATTATTATTATTATTGTTATTATTATTATTATTATTATTATTATTATTATTATTATTATTATTATTATTATTATTATTATTATTAGTAGTAGTAGTAGTAGTAGTAGTAGTAGTAGTAGTAGTAGTAGTAGTAGTAGTAGTAGTAGTAGTAGTAGTACAGTAACAGCAGGAACAGCAGGAGGAGCAGCAGCATTATTATCCGAAATGCTCATTATATATGTAGCAAAAGTTATAGTTGTCATCATCGTTGTAGTCGTCATCTTCGTCGTGATCGTCGTCGTGGTCATCGTCACAGTAGTAGTAGTATTAGTAGTAGTAGTAGTAGTAGTAGTAGTAGTAGTAGTAGTAGTAGTAGTAGTAGTAGTAGTGGTAGTAGCAGCAGCAAAAATTATAATTGAAATTACATCATTATCATTATCAGTCATTATCATTATAGTCATTATAACTATCATTATAACTTCATGATGAGCAGTATTATTTTTTATCATTATCATTTTGATGATTATTGTTATAAGTTTTATCAGTATTATCATTATTATTATTATTATTATTATTATTATTATTATTATTATTATTATTATTATTATTATTATTACTATTATTGTTATTATTATTATTATTATTATTATTATTATTATTATTATTATTATTATTAGTAGTAGTAGTAGTAGTAGTAGTAGTAGTAGTAGTAGTAACATTTTCGTTGATCAGACATTCAGCCATTTTGGAGAAGGCGTGGAAAAAAAAAAAAACATAGGCAGTTTAGTTTATTTCCCTGCCAATTTCATCGCAGGCTCTCCAGAGGAGCTTAAATACCTCTGGTCGTGACTTATGTTAACCTGAGTATGTGTTTTCTTAATTCAACTTCATTATCAATTTAGTTATCATATCATCTATCATTATCTGTACTAATAGTAATAATAGCTACTATAGTCGTTGCACTCTAAGGTGGACGTTTTGTGCGACCTTGAACTTGGCAGGGATTTTCATTTTCCATTGCCTCATTGATCCTACACATATATGCAAGGGACTTCATTCTAATGGGCTATTTATGAACCTCAGCCACCATATGGCTCTACAAGTTAAGCGATAACCGAGCCAAAAATGACTTCATCCTTACCGCTATTTACCTACGGTTATAAAAGCAGTTACGTGTCAAAGTAACTTCATGCACGAGTTGGGTAATAAAAAAGCTTCGCAAGAAAATATAGCATAAGAGAAAACATTTCTCTCCTTAATGTATTTTCCTGAGATGTGAAGCCAAAGTTGACAAACTGGCACTCTCATCTCACCTTTTTTTGGCGTTTATAAACAATAACAGTCAGCACTAGATATTTGATTCACATTAGACTATGGAAAATGAATAGAGGTTTTAAGTGTCAACTTCTCTTTTGGCGGATATTTAATGTTAATTATATTGAATAGTTCAACAGCGGATATCCGTGCGCAGAGACCGTCCGTCATCTGAGATCAGATATGACTCATATTTGTTTTGATTTCATCCGAGGAGGAACTCATCACGGCGCTGTCTGCTGTTATTCCCACAGACCATCGATCACTTCATGCTTCAGCATCCCCGCTTCCACACATCCCGTGTGGTCCTACGTTCCTAGCGCCCTCCCGCGTCCTCCCGCCCTCCAGCTTAAAACACGTCAACTTGTAAACACACCTTGCTGCTGGTCTTGGATTAGGGGCAATCTCCTGAATCTAAGTGGCAAGATTTGCCTCACTTTGATATTCGTCAAAATAGAGACTGATACACTCTAAATGAGTACTTTTCTAGCTGAACAGTACACACTGATTATGCTAAACAGGTGAACAACACAATATTAGTTCAATATCTTGCGTGGCTCAGCTATCTCTTAACCGGCCAGTGACATCTGGTGGTCGCCGATTTCATAAATAGCCCATTGCACTATGAAGTACGTGAAATCACCCCTTCCATTGCCAAATCCCCTTCTCCACAACACATCTTGTCCTCTTGTGGGTTCTTTAATAAAGGGAATGCATTGCAATTTAGTTATGTCACATGTTTGAAACTTTATCACACTATAGTTATTAATTATTTATATGCTAACTAGGTTTGAAGGGGACATCCCCTTGATTTAGATAGTTAAATTAATGCTTGTGGGGACTTTGGAAAAACTGGATGGGAAGCAACATTGTGTCACAAATAATAAGTACCGAAGAAAAGTAATAATCTAGGTTTTAAAAATGAAATGGCATAATCTTAAGTGTAATATACGCTTACCTGTTGTAGTTTGCTTGTGGTCCTGGCTGATGGCACTCTAGGAGTAAGCAGCCACCTTTGACTTGGGTAGCCACTGTCCCCAAAAAGGTGGCATACAGCAGGAACACGCCCAGCCTCAAAGAGTGCAAGTAAGCCAGTCTCCCTCAGAATTTGTGTTTCTTGCACAGACCCGGGCCACTGAGCACTGTCCAAGAGCTTGTAGGGAAGCAGCCGCATATGAGTACCATCAATGACACCGATGATACCATGCATACCATAGTATGCCAAATATTCCTTGTTTGGTGGTAGTCACCGCTTCACATTACATCAAAGCTTGTGAGGGCATAAATTATTTGTTTTATAATGGCACTGACTGTTTGCTATGAGGGGCCTCTAGTCATCACTACTGTACTGTTGCATTTTCCCAGTAGTGAGATATCTCGGTCTGTCACAGGCATGATACCTTCTCTATCCAGGCTGTATCTTTTGACAAGTTTAACATTACTCAAATCGTTCAGGACGTGTCTCCTTTCACAGAAGCTCCGGGATGACGTTCAAGTGCTGCCACAGCCATGTTTATTTACTGTTGTGAAGCGCATCTCAGACGTCGTTCTAAGTCCCTACTCCATCTCCTACCCTCTTTCAACATTAGAGCTCGTCTCAGACGCCGATTGCTCCACTT
>CM035191.1:14322543-14333032 GCA_020233015.1 Callinectes sapidus
ATTTGGTATATATTTTTTGCCGCAAACTCTTTATGAGGTAATATTAAGCCTCTTTGTTACTCAATAAGCTTCTTACCATACTCATTTTCCGGGAAACTACCTTCATCCTATCATCGTAATCACCGGGCGCCTCAGTGCTCACCCTTGGGGACGCCCGTTATCCTATTACACGGAGCATCACTTGAATATTCCTGTAGTTTAATGTTCTGTAAGTTTTTTTTCTTGTGTTCTTCCTGTCTTGGCCTCTCCTGACCATCACATTCCTCGCTGTCTCTGTCTGTGTTGGGGTTGTTTGAATATTCCTTTTGATCTAATGCATTTTTTCCTCTTCTTTTATCCTGTCCTACATCTCGAACACATCTCTCTCTCTCGCTCTAACTTCTTAACTCTCTTTCTCTCCTTTGCTTTTGGTCTTATTTGAATATTGCTCTAATTTATTATGCCATAAAGTTATCACATGTTCTTGCTTTCTTGCTCTTCATTATTCTGAACATCACCTCTCTCTCTCTCTCTCTCTCTCTCTCTCTCTCTCTCTCTCTCTGGTAACCTAAATCACAACATATTTAGCGTCAGTATTGTGCGATAATTGAGAGGTACGTATGTAGCTACAGCAAACACACACACATACACACACACACACACACACACACACACACACACACACACACAAACATTTTATTGCTGAGTCTAGAAGAATCGCAGTCAATATGTGGATAGACTAAACATTGGTGACGAAAGAGGAGGAGGAGGAGAAGGAGGAGGAGGAGGAGGAGGAGGAGGAGGGGGAGGGGGAGGAGGAAGATGAGGAGGAAGAGGATGAGGGGGGAGGGGGTGTTTCTTGGCGTCTCCGTGGCTGGCGTTGAATAGGAATGCTCTCGACAGAACTGGTTTGTGAAATTTGTGATGAAAGTTGCGTTGAATGAATTTTGTTTTACTGTTTATGCATTGGGTCAATAGTTTTTACCTCTGTGCTAGCGTGTGGGGGAGAGGGAGAGAGGGAGAGAGGGAGAGGAAGAGAGGGAGAGAGGGAGAGGAAGAGAGGGAGAGAGGGAGAGGGAGAGGGAGAGGGGGAGGGAGGTAAGAAAGATCGATTATTCGTAAACCTTACTGGAATACTGTTGTCACTTTTTTTACTGCTTCTGCTACTACTACTACTACTACTCCTACTACTACTACTACTACTACCACCATTACTACTACTACTACTACTACTACTACTACTACTACTACTACTACTACTACTACTACTACTTGTAATAAGTAAAACAACAATAACAGCAACACTATGACCTTGAAAAAATAAGTTGTTTGTTTCCCCGTCCAAATTTTTCCCTGTAATTGAAATGTCGCCGCAAGTTGAAAATAAGTTCAAATAAAATGGGTGTGTAAATATTTCCCCCGAGGCTGGAAGTAATTAGGTTTTGATAAGGTAATTAGGGAAATGGCAACTCTCTCATTTTGTATTTGCCAATAATTTCCCGTCACTTGTTGTGCTCTGTCACTTTTTTTCATATCTCTCGCCTCAGTCAAGGTTGTTTAGTATTTCCTCGCTTGTTTTCTTTGTTATCAATAACATTTGATTTTAACCAATTCTTTAACCCTTCAGTACTGGAAGGTATTTTCATATTTATTCTGCTTATTATTTGATGATTTTATACAGCCTCAGAAAGTCATTTGGGTATTAGAATAGTACAGACTGCCCATTAATCTTGTGACTTCCATAGACCCTTAGTAATGTCAACAAAATCGCCTTATCACACCCCAAACTCATGGTAAAAGTGTGTCCCAGTACTGAAGGGGTTAATATTGATTAGTAAACATCTCTCTCTCTCTCTCTCTCTCTCTCTCTCTCTCTCTCCCTGTGTCGCAGTAAGGGTGAGGCAGGCAGCGTTGGTCTTCTCGCGGCGTCTCCAGGGAAGGTGTGAGGGAGATAGAGTCAGACGTGCGTGATGCTTTGCCGCTGGGCTCAACTCCTTATCCGCTACCAGTTCCTTCTAATGGATAAGTGTGCGCCGGGGACTGGCTGGCTGCGCTTATCTGGCCAGTAGTTTGAGGGTACTTGCCTTCTTTTTATTATTATTATTTGTTTCTTACGTTTCTGGAAGTTTTTTTCTTTGTCTTTTCTGTGTATACTCTGTTCACTTACGTTAGAGACACAAACCCCTTCCTTCCTGCGGCAATAATGCAAAATAATCACACACACACACACACACACACACACACACACACACACACACACACACACACACACACACACACACACACACACACACACACACACACACACTTCCCTTACAATTCTCATCGCAATAAAATAAGGGAAGGAAGAAAATGATGGATAATACTAAGGATATAATCTAATATCTATCTAATTTCTCGGAACCTTAGTACTTATAATTAATGTCCCGCGGGAAATTATTAGTGGCATAATCTTATACGGCTGCCATTATTTCCGGGTAGAGTGCCGTACGCTTTTCCTTGATTATTCTCTTTAATGTGACCTTAATTTAGCAGCCGCCGGTGGAAGTTGTAGCAGGCCAGGCTCTAATATGCTTTTTACAGTTTCTTTTCTTTTTCTGGTTAAAAATAGCATCAGGTGATTGTTTGCGTTAGGGAGCAATGAGGTCAAAGGGTCACTGGGTAAGAGAGAGAGAGAGAGAGAGAGAGAGGGGGGGGGAGGCTAGGGATATGGGGGATTGGATCTCGAGTATATACAACGATGAGTTGGTAATGTATTCTTTGTTTGGTTGTTCACTTTGTACTGTTGTATGTATAATAGATGTTGTCTTTGTGTTTGTACAGTCGGTCAGCTCTCTAAGTGAAGCAGCTTTCCTACCTATGATTCTAACAAACGTGTCCTTGTATTCATATGAGGCAGCTGTCGTTGGCTATTCATTCCTGCCTCTCCCCACACTCCCCTCGCAGTCCCTCCTGGCCACAGCCATGCTTTTCATGCCTCCTCTAAGCGAGGAAAGTGATATTATTTTACATTAGTGTGTGTGTGTGTGTGTGTGTGTGTGTGTGTGTGTGTGTGCGTGCGTGCGTGGGAGTGCGCATGCGTGGGAGTGCGACACTGGGCTGACAGATGTCGCTGTAGGTAGCGAAAAGGGCGCGAACTTGTGTGCCGGTTTGAATGTTTACGCTAGCACTGTGAATGAGTCTTGCCCAATAAAATCTAGTGAGCAGTGTTTGTGTATTCTCGATGACTTCTTCCTGCATTAAGGACCATCAAGCATCCCAACAAACAGGCAGGAATACACATAAGGTGAGACTAGTGGACTAGCGGACTAGTGATGATCAACCTCCCTGGTTCACCTTAACCTTAACCCTCTTCTGCCTCTCCATCCTGTAGTTTCTTCAGGTATTATTCGATATTTGGGTACTTTTGAAGTTGTCCTTATGTGCTCTTTACGTGTGAGTCTGGCAGCATTTGGACATTTAGCCAGAGTGAAGGAAGGGTATATTGATGATGTAAACAAACCGTCACCCCGGGTAATGGTAGTTCGTTGGTTTAGTATTTGCTTCGTCTCTCACTTATTATAACCCAAACACGCCTCAGAATGGAATCACTTGTGTAGCTTTTTATATCTGGTGGTCATGTATACTCGACATATGACGTAATTTTGGTACGGTGAAAGAATAATGAATGAAAGAGGCGTGTCCCTGCGATTTCCTGGTGGACCCCGTAGCCAGTGTCATCAGGACGAGTTTGTTTATTTTTGTTGTTATTCTTTTTTTAAGTTTCTGCTATATAGTGTTTTTAGACGCAGGTGTGTGCCGATAGTGGTAGCAGGAGTGATAGGAGGAGGAAGGAAAGAAAAAAGTATGTTATATGAGCGAAAGAGTCTAATAATATAGTATCCAAGTGTTTTATTCTTTCTCCCCCGGTAAAAAAGCTTTCCAGCCTGGAGAAAGTAACTTGTAGTTCTCTCCCTCTGGTAGTATGTTGAAGAAGACGTTGTTTCGGAGAAGGCATACAGTGTGCGTTATGAGGAGCGGAAGGCAGTGGCGCAGTGTGTAGGTTTGTCCCAGGAATGAGAGGAAGGTGAATGTTTTGTCCGCCCGGGCCCTTGAACGTATATTTGTCTGTCTGTCTATGTATGTACCTATGTATTCATTTATTTATACTCATCTATCTATCTTCATCTATCTATCAATCGGTTTGCTGTTTTCTTCCTTGTTGAGGAGGAAGAAGAGGACGAAGAGAAGCAGAAACAGTGTAAGAGCAGCCGTGTTTCCTCCTCTGAAGACAATTATTGCTTCTTCGCCTTTCCCTCCGCCGCCAGACACACTAAAACTGAATCAGGGGTCGCTAACGCCTTTCCTTCGCTGTTCAGTGGTGAAGGACGCTTTCTGAGGGCCGTGTGAAGGTGCTAGAGGAGGAATGGGGGAGGCAGGGGAGTAAGGAGAGGCTGGGTGAAGGAGGAAGGAAATGGTGTGCAACAGAGACAAGGAGGAGGATGAAAGGCGACGTAAAGATCAGGGTATAGAGTGAAGGAGGATGGGAAGGGCATGGAATATGGGTGAGATGGTGAAGAGGAGCCGGATGTCAGGTTGAAGTACTTTTATAGAAAGGAGGAAAAGAGGAAATGAAGGCGGCTAGGAGAGTAAATGGAAGAGCAGGGAAAAAATGCGATGGTGAATAGGTGAACAGGAAACAGATATTCTTGACGAATGAGGAGCTGCAGGAAGGAGGGAAGAAAGAGACGAGAGGAGGAAAGGAGGGCAGGAAAGAAAAAAGAGAATGGAGCAACACTCAACAAACTCGCGGCAACGTATCGCCAACTTTCCCGGAGCCCATAAGTACAAGGTTATGAAAATGCGCCTGGAACTCTAAAGAAAACCTGGAAACTCCGTCGTGATAATAAATTTGAAGAGGAAATAACATTCGAGAAATAACTTTGAAATGTCGGGGCGAGAACAACATTGCAGCGAGGAGGATATTCAGTGCCAGAGAGAGAGAGAGAGAGAGAGAGAGAGAGAGAGAGTCAGGTGGAGAAGTGGGGTTGGTTTGGTACAATGACAGCAGAGGACACACTGAAATTACTCACGGGCCGTAACCTTGAATATAACAATTAGAGAGAGAGAGAGAGAGAGAGGGGGGGGGGGGGGGGGGGACGACGGAACACTTACCTAAACTCCATGTAAGTATATTTCCTTCACGAAGACTCCTTGGTAATCCTGGTGCAATAAATGTTTCAAACTTCACACCGCACCAATATAACTTGACATAATTGGAATAATTCAAACGTGTATGTGTGTGTGTGTGTGTGTGTGTGTGTGGGTGTGTGGGAGGGAGGGAATTACTGGTGGGAATTTGAGAGTTTATAGTTTACGAGACGCAGCATAACAGCGAAGCATCAAGAGCGGCAGCAGTGATCACCTATACATACCCATACTTAACACCCCTCACCCACACCATTACCCCACAGGACATACACCTCTCCCAGCACATAGGAAACGCCATCTATCCCTTTGTTTGCAAGGTCCACCGCACCGTTAGCACGTCCAACCTTATCCCTCACTTGGGGAGACGCCAGGCGGAAAACATCTCAATTCCCAGGGGGCTCAGGGGCAACCTTCCCCCTCCAGGGCTGAGCTGGCTGGTCTGGGGGGCTCTTTCCACACAAGGCACGTGTCGACGCTTTCATTACTGGCTTCATGCAACGAGGGAAGGGTCCTGCAGGGTAGTGTGGGTGGGTAGGGTTATATAGGACCTCTGTGGCCGTTAACCTAGGGAGGGGAAGGAGCATTGGGGGTTCCTAGCTTGGGAAAGAGGAACCATGCGTGCAGAGGGAAGGAAAGAGGGAGAAGTGGGCGGGATGTGTATTGAGGCGTGGTGGGAATAGAGGCGTGGAAGACAGAAGGACGTCACGAGGTGGGGAAAAAAAGCAAGAAGAGTGACTAGAGGTGAAAAAAAATGTTTGACAGGTGATTTAGTTAGAGACAAAAAGGAAAGAATGGAGGGAAAACAGAGAGATATTATTCGTAAATCAAGGAGGATATCTGGACTAGAAAAACGTTTGGGGAAAGTAAACTAGACAGAGACCGGAAGGGAAAAAATCATATTGACTTGCTTTAGAGACAGAATAAAGGAAGGAAGGAAAAAAAGCGGGCCATTAGAAAGAAATCATTGGGAATAACTAGATGGAAAACTTGTTAGACGATTTGTGGAGAAATGACGAGTACGAGGGAAAAGAGAGAGGGGAAACAAACAGCGGAGGGAAATAGAACGTTGAGTGTTGTGGCGGATCGTCTTGGCGAGTACCGACATTGAGACAGGGAAGGATGATTGCGTTTTGATAGCCGCGTCTCGTATGTCACGGTGTCCTGTCTTGAGCGTCGCCTTGCTTCCCTGGAAAACTAATTGCTTATTTCAGCTTCCCTTACCTTCTTGTGCTCTTAAAATACGTCTTGTGCTGCGTGTTCAGTCCTTGTACCAAACTGAACATTATATTACGCATGGAAAAAAAAAAAAAAAAACTCCTTTCTTTAAGCTTGTTTTGGGACCGACACATCAGTGGGCCTTTCTTGAAACACACACACACACACACACACACACACACACACACACACACACACACACACACACACACACACACACACACACACACACTTTAATTTGCCCTTGGCCGGATTCCCTTCTTATATAATAAACGAGAAATCTGAAGAGCTTAAAAAAATGAAAAGAAAAATGTAAAAAAGTAAGAAAAAACCTGAGTGCAGATAAGCGACCTATGGAAATCAGGACAAAGAAACGCTAAGCATAATAAGAAAAACCGAACACCTCTAGCAAACAACAGAAAATAGAGGAAGTGAACGAAGAGTAAAGGCAAACATCACCTTTCGTAATCCTCCCACTTCTCCCTCTTCCCTCGAACTCCCCAATGCCCTTCCAAGCCTCGGGACATCGGGACAAACATTACATTTATGCCATCATTACTGAACTGCAGCAGCGTGGCGCGATGACACTAAGTGAAGGAACGTGTGTGCATATGTTACTGGATAATTGCCGTACATTTTAAACTTTATACTGCCACTTACACAGGGAGAGGGAGTGGGGGTGGTGGCGTCGTCTGGCTGCTCTACACAAAATATGTAATGTCGTTGTTAGAGAACCTGAATATTTATTGAGAGAGAGAGAGAGAGAGAGAGAGAGAGAGAGAGAGAGAGAGAGAGAGAGAGAGAGAGAGAGAGAGAGAGAGAGAGAGAGAGAGAGCGCATAAGAACACTCATATTACAAAAGAAGTAAGAAAGCGTGAAATGGAAGAAGTTAAAGCGATAACACACACACACACACACACACACACACACACACACACACACACACACACACACACACACACACACACACAGCCACATCGCAAACTCCCTTTAACAGCGGAGTGAATCATTTAGCAGGATCGCGCACACCTCACTTCAGGTTGCACTGCGCATCGCTGGGGGAAGGAACGACAGATGAGTGGGCTGGCCTTCGTCTCTCGATCCTGATGGCAAGCAAGACTGACCATGCAAAAACCTTAAGCGGAGATAGGATAAGGAAGTTACTCGAAGTCCTTTCTGATCCTTCCTTTAATCCCTTCAGTACTGAGACGCATTCTTCTGATTATTATTTGTCGATTTTATACAGCTTTAGAAACTCATGTGGGGGATTAGAATAGTATAGGCTGTGGTTTTTAATCTCCCCATCTCCATACACTCATTCTAAAGTCAATAAAATCGTCTAATCACACGCAAAACTCGTAATAGAAACATGTCACAGTACTTGGGGGGTTAAAAGGGAGACACAAGGGCATCCTGGGTCAAGAAGAAAAATAGGGATGGTTGTTATTTACTTATTACTCATATTGATGCTGCTTGTCCTATTCATTTCTTGGTGTATTCGTACCCTACCTACTCTCTCTCTCTCTCTCTCTCTCTCTCTCTCTCTCTCTCTCTCTCTCTCTCTCTCTCTCTCTCTCTCTCTCTCTCTCTCTCTCTCGTAAACACATCTTTCTTTCCATCCATCACAATGGAAATCAAATGGAAAGTTGTATCTATTTATTATATCTGATGGTACTCGTTCTGTTGGTTTGATATTGTTTTTTGGTCCGCCGTGGCTCCAGTGAGCTGTGAGGCGTGGCCAGGTGTGTGTGTGTGTGTGTGTGTGTGAAGGAGCCGAGTGTTGCGTGTTGAGTGTTATGGCGAGCCACGTGCGTGATGCTATCCATGAGATGCAGGTGATGCTGATATGGCGGCATTACCTCGGGCAAGGTCGTAGAGGGCGTGTTTTGTAGAGGGAGGGAGGGAGTGAGAGTTCATCACGTTATTTTCTGTGTGTGTGTGTGTGTGTGTGTGTGTGTGTGTGTGTGTGTGTGTGTGTGTGTGTGTGTGTGTGTGCGTGCGTGCGCGCTAGCGTGTAATGCTTACAGTTGCCCCTCACAGGTCGAGTTATACTGTGATTTAAGTTGCCATAGAAACTTGTGGTAGTTTCGCGACGTTCCTGACTCTCCTGGCCCTCTGCGACCCGCCGGCAACTTGAGACGTCCATCTGTGGGTGCTATAGATGTGTAGTGACGTAGGGAGTGTAGCGTGTACGTACCTGACCGTGTGAGCCTTGCCGCTGAACAGTGAGCGTGTGGTGTGGACAGTGACGCGGCTGACAGTGAACAGTAAACACAGTGCGGTGCGGTGCCGAGTGTCGCGCAGCCTCGTCAGTGCTGAGCAGTGACGCTGGGACTCAATCACTGCACTGCAGCTCTACTGAGGCTCACAGTTCACGCGGCTGCCACTTGTGCCTGCCTGAAGCACCCTACCCAAGAAACACACTCCGCAGGGCACCCTTCGCCCCTCCCCCCTTGTTCTGGCCCCCAAGAGCCAGGTGTCCCCTCGCACCTCACACCTCAGTCACCGGAGAGTGTGTCCCCCTGGAGCGGGCATGGAGCGAAGCCCGCGCCATGAGAGCTACTCCCGCCGCACGATCAGCGACCAGGGTCCACAGAGCGGCCACAGCCCACAGCAGCACCTGTGGGCACATGGGTGGTGGAAGAAGAGGGTCGTCAAGCGCACCTCCGCCCCCACCGTGGGCAGCAGCATCGGCTCCTCCGCCAGGCGCGCCGTGTTCCTCCGCAGCCGCAGGTCGTGGCCCGTCGAGCCGCGATACAAAAGAAGGTAAGTGAGCGACAGGTGTTAATGTGTTATGTCCAGTGAAGCCACAGGTGTTAATCTTCAGGTGAGGCTGCAGGTGCTGCGCAGGTGAGCCTTAATTGGGTGATTGTTGTCAGTCCTGAGGTGTGTGGTGGCCGGATATTATGTGTCACTCCATGTCCTGCGCGGGTGTGTGGGTAGTGTAGCGCAGGTGTGGGGAAGGATGGAAACTTGGAAACGTCTCACCTCTGCCGTCTTCCGTCTGCTGTCTGCCCTCGCCTTGGTGATGTAAGGGGCAAGGGCAGGAGCTAATCAATGGACAAGGAGAAAAATAGGGTAATTTTTTTCCGGAAGTGAGCGGCACGTGTCAGCAGCGAGGCAGGGGCGGTGGCAGGGCGGGGGTGATGGGGGAGTACCGGGGAGTGGGAGAGAAGTGTGACAGGTGAATGTTGAGTGGTGTTGATTGAAGAGAGTTTTTATCGCTTAGATCAGAAGATACAAAGGAAGACACACCTCATAACTCCGAGTCCTATTGTTCTCACCATCTTCCTCTTACTCCTCCTCCAGGTAGAGGAAAGGGGAGGTGTGGAGGAATCTTCTACTTTGCTATCCTATCTCTCCCAGAAGTAGTTAATGTAGGATAGGTATATAAACAGCCTGGTAAGGTAAGAAGGTGTGTTGCTGTGTATCTTCCTTTGTATTCTTTTGTAATCCTCTCCTCACCCTTTACTTTTATCTTTCCCCTCTGCCATTGACTCACGCACAGGTGTCCCCTAATTGGGTCAGAAACCCTCGTGTTTCTCCTCGTACTTACAACACGAGGACATGATGGATATGAAACGTATGATTGGGCTGACTATTAATCATTACAATCAGAGAACACACACACACACACACACACACACACACACACACACACACACACACACACACACACACACACACACACACACGGAGCAAACTGGAATTGAAATGTGAATAGAAATCTTATATAGAGGTTGAAGTTTTGCTTGGAATATTTCAGAGGATTTTAGACTCAATAGGTTTATGAAAGGTAAAAAAATATATATATAGTTGTAAAAATATTAATAACAGACTATGTAATGGAGTCATGGCCTGAAGGAAACATACTCACATGTAATAAATTAAACGAGCAGAAAAATATTCACCAATGATAAAGAAAAGGAAAACATGAAAAGTGAATGAGAAGAATGCAGTGTGGAATATATTTTTAAAGAGTATTAAGTTATTCATATATAATTCACTGCGCTGAAAAAGGGTAATATTCTCTCTCTCTCTCTCTCTCTCTCTCTCTCTCTCTCTCTCTCTCTCTCTCTCTCTCTCTCTCTCTCTCTCTCTCTCT
>CM035191.1:14466023-14478523 GCA_020233015.1 Callinectes sapidus
GAGGAGGAGGAGGAGGAGGAAGAGGAAGAAGAAGCTAAAGAGAGTCACAATAGGGAAAAAAAAGCAATATAACACCCCCCCACCCCCCCCATCAATCAAGTAAACACACCCCCACCCCCCACCCCCTTTACCTCCAGTGGATTAAGGAGACCCAGCTTGGTGAGGGTGTGGGTGTAGGTGTGGGTGTCCGAGAACTGAGCCAGGGTGAGGTGTGGGCGCCGCAGGTCCACCGCCGCCACGCCCACCTCCCCCGATGCCTGCCCTCGACCCTCCACCACGCCTGCAGAGGGAGAAGGGCGGAGGATGCTACACTCAGGAGGAGGAGGAGGAGGAGGAGGAGGAGGAGGAACAGGAGGAGGAGGAAGAGGAGAAAAAGGAACGAGTGGAGGAGGAAGAGGAGAAAAAAGAACAGAAGGAGGAGGAGGAGGAGAAAAAAAAGGAGGAAGAGAAATAGGAGGGTTTTGGGGCCCTTGGGATCCCCGAGCGCAGATAGGGGTTCGAATCCTGGCCTCGGTCTGAGTGGAGGAGACTGGGCGTCCACTCTGGGTAACGGTTCCCAAATAAGTGTGCTTTCAAATAGGAGATCTCCATATAGGTAGTCTCCTTTAGCCCATATATAAATTCCCATAAAAAAACCCACACTGTTTAAATAAGAAAAAAATAAATATCTATACAGTATATCAAGAAAAATTAAAAAAATATATATATACAGTATCAATCAAACGTCAAATATACACCTTACCAACAATAGTAGAGGGCGCAGGATTCTGGTGACCAAGAGGCGTCCTGCCCACTGACCCGGGTGTCCTGGTACTACACACCGAGCTGGGAGTCCTTCTGCTGCTGCTCCTACAAGACCCTGGCGTCCTGCTGGGTCCTGAGCTGGTGCGGCTGAAGACTGAGCTCGGAGTCCTTGGGGAAAGTCCTGTCTGTGGTGTCCTGAAGCGTTCTGTACCTCTGCTGGTGTTGGTGGTGTCGTTGGTGGCGGTGGTGAGGGAGTGGCGCTGCTGTCTTAGAACCCGCTGCCTCCCCCTGCCGCGTCTGGAGGAGCTGGAGGAAGAGGAGCCCACACTCGAGGCCACGCGGGTAAAGGGCGGCGGCGGTAGTAGTGTGGTGGAGTACGGTGTGGAGTGGAACGGTTTGTGGCGCCCTCCTGTAATTCAAAGTGGTTATTGAAGAGGGTTGTTTTTCTTCTTCTTCTTCTTCTTTTACACAATGTGGTTCTTTTTTTTTTACGGGAATTTATAGGCTAAAAATGAGACGAATTAAGAGACCTTCTATTTGAAAGACCACCTATTTGGGATCCGTTACCCCGAGTGGAAGCCCTACCAACCCTCAGACTGTGGCTAGGGTTCGAACCCACGCGCTTCAATACCAAGACACCCGTGGTTCCACTGTACCACGCTGGGTTGTCTATAAACCACAGCAAAAAATAGGTGTATCTGTGGGAGCCTCAGTGTGCCTGCTAAGTGGCGTGAATAACTGCAGAGAGAGAGACAGAGACAGAGACAGAGAGAGAGAGAGAGAGAGAGAGAGAGAGAGAGAGAGAGAGAGAGAGAGAGAGAGAGAGATAACCCAACTCTACAAACACGACTAAGAACAAAGCAAATCACAACGGAACAATGGCTGTGAGTCCATTCAGATGCCAGTCAAGGTCCTTCCAGCCAGCCACACCCGCCCCTCTACCTTCACTGACCCATGACCAACAAGGGAGGACACTGGCGACACTCTAGTATGACCCCAACAAGAAGGCAGGCAGGTTCGACATGGCGGGATAGACTGTTAGGGCCAAGATAAGCACACGGATGAAGATAAGACCATAAGAAAGTGAGACCTATTCGTGGCAGTCCCTATGTGAACACCGCTGCCTATTGCCATTAATCATACTTGTCCAGTCTTCTTTTGAATGTATAGCTCAGTATTCTTAAACACTTTGTTCTCTTTCTCTCTCTCTCACGGAGGAAGAAGAGGAGGAGGAGGAGGAGGAAGAGGAGGAGGCAGCAGCATCTACACACGTGGAAAACTGTGGAGGACATGAAAGAAGGTATTTCAAAAAGTTTAAGAAGAGGTAGAGAAGCGAGACTGAGGTCGTGCGGTGGTGTCAAAGGAGGAGACGAGGCGTGAGAGGAGGATGCTGGAAAAAAGAGAGAGAGAGAAGACCCACGAGAAAGTTGATGGCTGGAGTGAAAGACATGCTGGTAATGGGTGTGAATAAAAGGACGTAGAAAAAAGTGAGGTAACGCTGAAAATTGATCCCCCGTGATGACTGGAAATGACTTAGTGACTCGCACCATAGACAGAATTAATATGGTTTCCTTCCTCTCTTCACTTTAGTTCCTCCTCGGCTTGGTGGGAGAAAATGTGATTCCAGCCACTCACGGCCTTCTTATACCTGATACACACACACACACACACACACACACACACACACACACACACTAAAACATTTATATTAATTACATGACCGACTCGATGCATGACACGCAGACACACGTAAAAAAAAGAAAAAAAATACGATGAAAACAAAAAATACAAATGAAAAAAAGGAAATTCTCGTGATTCAGACAAATATTCCATAACAGATCAGACAAATATTCCATAACAGATGCAGCAGCTGTGCAGTGTTTACATTCCTCTGCCCTTCTTTCTTTATTTCGTTCTTTCTTTCATTTTCATCGTCTCTCTCTCTCTCTCTCTCTCTCTCTCTCTCTCTCTCTCTCTCTCTCTCTCTCTCGCTGGTGGCAAAGAAAGATAAAAAAAAAAAATAAAAAAAATAAAGGCCAGGAAAATGAAGCAGAGTATTTTTCACTTGTTTGACGGGAATTGTTTCAAGTTGTATTATTCTCAATGTTTTCTTTTATATTATGTGTATCATTCTCATTCTCTTATTTGACTTTGTTATTATACTTACCACTGCTGCCGAGGAAAGTAGTGGAGTGGTCGCCTGCCTCATCCTTCTCATTTCCATATATATCTGCAACCATAAGAGTAATTATTCATTTCATTTCCCAACTGTGCATAAAAAAAAACTATTAACATACGGGTCTTGAATAAAATAGTGAGGGTTTTCATTCAACTCAAATAAAAATATGTGTATACTTTAAGAAAGACAATATTCTATGGGATTTACAGCATGTTATAAGTGTTAGGTGGAGGTTTCAATGCCACTCATCATTAAACTCAACCCTTTAACTACCACCTGGTACACCTTTCTTTAATTACCAATCACTCTGAGACATTTTTCTCGCTCCACAGCCTCATCTAATCTTTAAACTGACGGAAATTGCAAAATCTATCCTTTTTTCACCCACAACTTTCTTGCAGATGCGTAAAAAGATTTCAAACATTGCATTTTTTGTTTTAATGTAAGCTGGGTAGAGGCAAGATAAGATAACAACCTCACTGATTTGCCAGTCCTCTTACAGACCCAAAAGAATTAACCTTTCCCTCACTTCCTTCCTTTCATTAGTTTCCTATTATTTTTATGCCTCCCCCCCCCCCCTTTTTTTTTTTATTTCCCTTCACTCTACATACATCATTTCTTTCCCTCACTTTCCTCTTGATCTTCTCCTCCTCTATTCCCACAAATTTCACAATCCAATATGTCTGGGACTTTTTTTCCCCACATTCAATTTCCACATTACTCTTTTTTTCCCCACTAATCATCTGCAGGCTGCCTTCCATCAACCAATCACGAAAGGAGGCTTAGCGAGGGAGTTAATCACACTTCCCCCCCCCCTCCCCCTTCCCTTATAACTCCTTTTGTCACCGGGACCACCAATTCATCCGTGTTCGTTTGATAGATTAACACGTTCAGTGCGTTTGGCAGCGCGGCCGATTACCTCCCCCAGTGTGAAAACAATATCATTCGGACTGTAATGGTTGTGGTGGCAGTAGAGGCGGTGTGGTGTTTGTGGTGTTTGGTGTTACTATTCAGTCTCCCACAGTCACCCATACACACTTATATACCCCCAAACACTGAATAGAGGCGACATAGCTAATCACTGAAATATCAAAATCTGCTCTTTAAGTTCCTCGTTTTCTTTTCCTTTCTGAACCCGAAACACTCGTTCAAGTTTTAATAAGGTGGACTGCAGTGACAACCATTTCCACAACGCTGACTTGATAAACACACTGCTCAACTCACCACCAGTGATCTCAGTGGCGACTGTAAACTGTAACCCATGGAGGAGAGAGAGAGAGAGAGAGAGAGAGAGAGAGAGAGAGAGAGAGAGAGTTGCACCACATGATGTTACATTCACCAATCAATCAGGGGGTTCATTCCAATCTACTTACCATATTTGGGAGTCCTGGCGAGGTGTTTAGGCACAAAATTCATCATTATAAAAGGGTAGTTGGCATTCCACGCCGCGCTTTGTCCTCTCACCACTGACTTGACTGACTCACTCTGTTGGTGACAAACCGGACATCTTGCTTTGTGTATCTCTTCTATTTCTTTATCAGATCCTTGTAATATGTAGGATTTAAAATATTATATAGATTTAAATATACTGTATTAATTTATGATTTGTTTTTTTTTTCTTTTGATGTTACAATACTCATAATATTGCTTCACTGTAACCTGTCCTAATTTCAGGATTTCACTTTGTTCCTGCTGATCTGCCGGTGAGTAACGTACCAAAGTAAACATTGTAGGTAAGTCAGGTGTGAAATTGTCGTACTTATATCCACTGGTAAATTAATCAAGCACAAGGGGACAGCAGCCACGTGTATTTTTTATTGATGGTTACAGCTTCCTTTATTTTCTGATTTCTCTTATGTTTCTACTGTTATCAGGTGGTGCGTTTGGAGAATTGATGGAAAGCCAGTACATACATAGATATTATTTCTTTTATTGTATCTATAATAAATATCTTGATGAATACAGACAAATACCAAATGGTGATGAACAATTATTGGTCCCACGGAAGAAATGAGAATGACAAGTGTTTAACCACTCGTTCGGGTGAGCATTGTGCGTTAATATTCCCACTTATTACTACTAGTACAGGGAAGGATGTTGTTCCCCTGTACACAGTAACCTGCCGAGAAATAGTAAGACTACACTAAATAAGGCGTCACTCACTCTATTGGGTCATACAATGTGCCAGAGAGGAGTAAACATGTCACAGATATGGTGAGAAATTCCACCATTCAAATGTGTCAGGCCAGTGGAGGCAGACCAGACCAGACCTGCCTTCCTTTCCTGGTCTTGGCAATAGCAAAGCATTCACCACCATACCAGCCTCAATGGTGGTAAGGGGTGTGTGTGTGTGCTTTTGCTTCACAGATAGTGGTTTGTGAATCCTATTTTTAATTTGGCAGTGAGGTCTCCCCTTCTACTCTGAGCACTTCACATTCTGAACCATTGTTATGAGGCAACTTTTAACAGGTTGTAGCGAAGGTTATTTCTCTTTTCAAGGATTTGTGAAAACAGTTGGATATATGTTAAAATAATTTGAGATGAAAGAAGACAGAAGTTGCCTTATGATATAATGATATACATTATCTTAAAGGTAAAACTTATCTTTTTAAGATCTAACTCATATCACCAAATTGATCTTTTTAGAATTTCTTAAAAGTTGTACATAAAAATATATTTTGGAGTGAAACAAAATCCTAAGAATCCTAATCTATCCTGTGACAATACGGTATCACAGCAAAGCAATAATATGGCTGTATATATATATATATATATATATATATATATATATATATATATATATATATATATATATATATATATATATATATATATATGTTATGCTATTCTTACAATATTAGCAACCTGAGAAACTGAAGACATGCCCTTTCCTTTCCTATCACTAGATTTATCCTTCAGACAAATAATTGTTTCTAAACAGGATTAAATCTGATGTGCTTACAGACTCCCAGGTCAGAAATGAAAGGTGTTTGTAATACCACTAAGCCTTAGCCAAGGTTTGCTGCCACTGTGTTGGCAGCCTCAGGGATGATGACGTGACTGGTGGGACACACATTGCTAGCTTCAGACTTGCACTATCAGGTTATCACAGTCTATGATCAGTCATCAACAAAATGCCTCATGTAACAGTGCTGTAAGCTTGGATTTCATCAATGTCACCTCTCAAGAAGCTGGCTGAGGGAAAAATTCAATTACAAAACATTATGTTTGATGCCAATTGTTGAGCTTAATTATTGTGCCGTGCCGGGTGTACCAGCCTGTGCTGACCTCTTTGCCTCCACCCTTCAGTGTTGCTGGAGCTACATATATCTCATTCTTGCTGCTTGGCACTTCAATTCTAGTTGTGTAATGCTACTTCCTAGAAATACTTTATTATTTACTACACCTAATTGAAATTATAAAGTATGATATCAGTAAGCCTATGTATTATATCCTGCTTTATAACTAAGTCAGGATGTGGCAGCATCACTACCCTCCCTCTGCTCTGTAATGAGATTTATTTCAATGGTTGACCAGACAAGCAGCATTCTCATACAAAACCACCAGAAATCAATGAGGTGAACAGCCTTACTTGTGTATGGTAAAACATTCCAAAGGCTCCATGATGGTCCTGAAGAAGTTGTGCATCTACAAGCACTGCTTGGCACACTGCCGCCAAACCTCCTAGTTGAACAATTGTCACTGTGGCAGACACTTGTCTCTCCCAGGACAGAGCAACATTGACAGTCTGTCGTTTGCAGGTAGCAGCAAGCTGTCTGATCTTTGCAACTCCTCGTCGCATACATCACTTGCAACACATTCGTGCGACCACCACAAATAGTGCTTCTTCTTTGCCTCATGAGTACTTAGTACATACATGTGATTAACTATATTTACATACAAATGTACTGAATAATCAAAATATACATATATTCAAAATCTGAGTCAGGTAAATACACAAGAAATTATATCAGTGAAGTATATACAGAAAAACTTCAATTTTTAGATGTTATGGCACTTGAAGAAACTAAAAGTATTACTTTTTATCATTCATTCTCCTCCTTTTATGCATCAGAGATGCACATTTTACGACATGAGGTAAGGAATGATGGGAAGGAGAGCATATAAAATTACTCACTTTCAATAAATTAAGATACATCATCATTTCTAACAACACTACCACTCCAGCAAAGGTGCCCAGTGCTGCTCAGCAGATCAAACACTACCAGCCTCCCAGGCTGAATTTTGCAATGGCTTATAGCCTGTGTTACTCCTGGGACACATGACTGTGTGGGTGCTAATCATCATCCCCACAGCCCCTAAACCTATGCCATTATGTCTTATTTCATTAGGTATTAAAATGAAGTTTTCATTTTGCCTTCATCAAACTTAGCGTTCACTTTTGTAGATTACTTGTTAATTTTGTTCTCTGTCCGATGCATCCTCACGTTGAAGTTGTGTCAGAGGTTCCTGTATACAGTGTGTGGTATGCTTGGCTCAGTGTACCACATCAGGGGCCTGTAGTCAGGTGTCCGAGTGGTATGACTTGTAGGTGTGGGAGCGGCGCTTGTAGCCCAGCGTGCAGAACAGCAGCAGCGACGCTATCATGCCAAACAGCTGCCAAGGGACGTGGTGAATAGAACAAAAGATATTGACATGATTGACGAGGGACAATATCATGGGGTGTATGATTCAAACAGTACGTGTCTGTCAATTGCTCCGGAGCTGTGGAGATGTCAAGCATATACATGGTAAAGTGAATCACTAGATACTGTATTGAAGGAACATTATTATTATCATGAGACTTTTTAATTCATTATTAACAAATATTTCATCATTATTGCTTCTATGAGTAATAAAGCTCATGGACAGCATTAAGTGAGTAAATTCCCAGTAATATTCATCACAAAATTAAATGAAAGTTACAAATATGTGCTTTATCTGCATTAGGTTATAACAATATTGATACAACTTGCTTTAAGATTGATAGGAGGCTAATATGCTTTAAGATTGATAGGCTACTATTGCCTTTCAACAATTCAAAGTGAAATTATATATACTGTGGCCCCTGCGTTGTGGCCGTTGCCGAGCCAGGAATGTGTTGCAGCTGTGTCTCACCTGCACAAAGGCAAACACCATGCCAATCAGTCCCACCACGTGCAGACGCTCAATGAACCACATCTTGACCTGGACGTAGCAGCCCACCTGGAACCAGTGGTCTGGGTCGTTGGTCCTGCCACAGTCTGCACAACATAGTGGCCTCACTACTCTTTGCTCACACTCATACATCAGTGCATAGTATAGCTGTTTATTGTTATTTTCTCAAGCTATTTATACTCAATATGATATTAGTGTGCATTTAACTGGAATGCTATTAAGTATATCTATGTAATCTCTGAAAATGACAAAATTGCCTTGATTTTTTCCCCTCTAAGATCTTGGTTACATTGTATTTATATACACTGAAATGTTTAATTACCTTTTTATAGAGCAAATAAGGCATGATGAAAAAAAGTGAATAAATAAGAAATAAACAAATGTTCCAGGGACAAGTCTGTTTAGTGGTCACACAAACAGTCTTTCCTACTGCTGGAATGTACTGATGTTGACTCTGTGGGGTTCAATGAAGAGAGTGTGGGAAGCGTACCTTGATCTGAAGTGAACTTAGTATGGCAGCAGGCATGAGGCACCCAGTCCTCCTGTGGCCACGCTGCTATCTTGAACCAGTCATTGGGGCCCTCAACACCACAGCACTGAGCCAAATACAGCAGGGTCAGGAATGCAATTATTATTGAAAGCTTATAGAGTATGTAGGGATGAAACAAACACACACACACACACGTACACACAGGACTGATATTGTGGTGTACGTCACAGTGAAAGAGTTAAAGTAGCAATTCAAGATAGGACTAAGCATTGATCTTACAGTGTAACAGCTGCATCACTGCCTCAAACAAATGCCTCTTACTCAAGGAAAGAAACAACACTTGCTTACATGAAACTGTGACTGGAGGTGGTTCCAAGTGATGGCCACGGCATTGTCCGAGGTCTCATTGAATGACCTTCGAATGCCGTCCTGCAGCTCCTTGATGAGTGTTGCAGAGACCTCCCCACGGAAGGCAAAGGCCAGTGTTCCTGCCACCAGCTGCAGCGTGAACACCAGCACCACCAGAATGAAGTACTGCGGAAATGTTAAAATTTGTCAGTGCTTTTTTTTATTATTTTTTTTTATTTAAACAATCTGGGTTTTTTATGGGAATTTATGGTCTAAAGGAGACTATCTAATGGAGACTTCCTATCTGAAAGCCCACCCACTTGGGAACCGTTACCCCGAGTGGACGCCCAATCTTTGATAAGATGTTTGATATGTGGCTATACTATATTTCTTTGGCGTCCTTTTCTCTTTCTATTTTTTCCCCCACATTTAAGCATATCATTCTGTTAACTCTACAGACTAAACAAGTGAAAATATGTTCTAGGCAAGACTGTAGAGTGTTTTGGTAAGAAATTCTATGTGTGATCACACGTAATTCTCTGCTTGTTGAGTAATAATACAAAATCTTACAGTGATCAGCATGCAGCGACTCTGGAACCAGGCACCGCAGCATCCACAGAAGGCCAGGACAAAGGTGATGATGCCCGCCGCCAGACAGAGGGAGTCCGCAGAGATGACCGAATACTGGTGCAGCAGTGAGGCGTATCCCCCATAGGCCAGACGGAGCCAAATGCCGGCCCCCAGCATGGAACACCCCACAATCTGAAAGGTAGGCACCACTCTGAGGGACGGAGCTGAAAGATGGACAGGGAAGGTGGGGGCTTTGGTATTCAGAAACTCTTTGTTCTCTTACCATAACCAGTTTTCAGAGCCCCAGAGAGGATTAGAGGGGTTTTCAAGAGTGTTTCTCCTGTTAATGAGGTAGAACTCTTGTTATTCTGTCTTTAGAACTATAAAAATGCCTTGAAAAACTTGGGTCAATTTAAAATGAGGCCCTTTTGAAATAGTGAAGGTGAAGTACAGATGGCTTTGAAAATATGAGCCTTTTCTTTGTGTGGGAGGTGCTTTGGCCAAGACCATTGACCGGTTCAAAGTCCAAAAAATGATGTCTTGAAATCTAAATCTTAAGGAAGAGATCTAGAAACAGACATGGATGGAGTTCAAGGTTCAAGCTCAGAAATATTTTGTTCTCCCATTACCAGTGTTCTTCAATGCCACACAGGTGAAATGCAGGGTTTTCCAGTGTTGCTTCAGTTAATGATGGGGAAATCTTGTCACTTAGCGCCTAAAATCGTAATAAATATCTTGAAAACGTTTGCAAAATTTGAATACGTAAAGCCTTTTTGAAATAGTGGAGGTGAAGCACAGAAGTGGTTGAGAATGCCAAACTCACTCACTCACTCACTCATTCACTTCCTTAGTCCCTCACTCACTCACTCACTCACTTCCACACAAACGCCCTCCCTCTCCCTCCCTCTCTGACTCATTCACTCACTACCTCCTCCACTCCCTTCCTCCCTCCCGGATCGAGTAACTCATTCCCTCACTCACTCACTCACTCTCTCTCTTCCTCCCTTCCTAACTCTCTCTCTCTCTCTCTCTCTCTCTCTCTCTCTCTCTCTCTCTCTCTCTCTCTCTCTCTCTCTCTCTCTCTCTCTCTCTCTCTCTCTCTCTCTCTCTCTCTCTCTCTCTCTCTCTCTCACGTACGTTGAATCTCAGTGCCCAGGGCCATCCTACACGGAACCCCACATTATAGTTCTCTGACCCTTGAGCTTGTAAGAAAAAGTAACATTAGGGTGGTAGAGAAAATTCCCCGATCTGACTGCCCCTTGGCGTAGCAGGAGGACGTGACCTTATCTGTGGAGGTTTGTGTGTGTGTGTGTGTGTTGGGGGGGAAAGGGGGTGCATTTGTGTGTCTGTCTGTCTGTCTGTGTGTCTGTCTTGAATCAGAGGTGTTGGTATATGGATGCAGTGGCGCAGCGGTGGTACTCTGAATAGGGAAGATGATGTGGTAGGGATCGTTGTCTGTCTAGCATAATAACGTTGATACTTTGAGCCAGGCCGGGCCACGCGGTCACTGACTTGCCTGCCGCTTGGGTAACTTGTAGGTACGTGTTGATACTTGTGATGATGGGTAAAGCAGGATAATATTATAGGCTTACGGAGTGCTATATTATTATTATTATTTTTAGTAGTAGTAGTAGTAGTAGTAGTAGTAGGAGGAGGAGGAGGAGGAGGAAAAAGAGAGAGAGAATAGGGAAGAAGTAAAATATTTGGATTATTAGCAAAGGTTTACCATATGAGAGAGAGAGAGAGAGAGAGAGAGAGAGAGAGAGAGAGAGAGATGCATGAATGTGAAATGTCATAGGGCCCGCGGCATTGTGTTCTTAGGAGGAGCAGGTGGGACAGGACGGGGCGGATTCCTGTGGGTATTGGCCGCCCTGCAGAGAGAGAGAGAGAGAGGGAGAGGGGGGGGGGGGGGTTGGTGATGAGTTCCAGACGACAAACACAAAGTACTTCATGTTTCTTTTTGTCTTTTATACTTTTTTTTAACTTTTTTCTTTTCTCTCACTTTTTTTTACTTCTTTCCTTCTGACGTCAGGAGTTAAGAGAAAGAAAATTGCGGTTCTTTTTTTGTTTGTTTGTTTTGTTTTGTTTTTTTGTTAAACGAAGTATAGTTGTGTACTTGATTTATTTATTCACTCATTTATTTATTTATCTACAGACCCCTTCCTCATGTCAATAAAATCGTCTCAACACACTACAAACGCCAAGGTAAAAAAGTGTCCCAGTTCTGAAGGAGGAGTTAAGTTGAATTAGTAAGTTAGCTACGCATTATACCTCCAACTAGTGCTCCCTTCTCTCATAACCCTTGTGTAAAGCCCCGCCGCTCTTGTGTTTGTTTACCAGCTGGGCATCTGATGAACCTTTCACTAATAAACCTGTGATATTCTTGAGAGAGAGAGAGAGAGAGAGAGAGAGAGAGAGAGAGAGAGAGAGAGAGAGAGAGTGGGGGGTGTATAACATTACGATCATATGACGTAGGAGAGTATATAATGAGCAAATAATACTGACAGAACATAATATCAGAGAGAGAGAGAGAGAGAGAGAGAGAGAGAGAGAGAGAGAGAGAGAGAGAGAGAGAGAGTCAGTTCATACTAGATCATACTAACGTTGAAATAGAATACCAGAACTTAATATGGATGAGAGAAACAGGAGCGTGCGTGTGTGTGTGCGTGTGTGAAAGCGTGCATGTATGTATATGTGCGTATGTGTATGTATATATGTGCGTGTGTGTGTGTGTGCGAATCGAGCAGTGACGTAACAGGATGGCGAAAGGGAGGCACAAGGAACAGGATGTGGAAAATCTAGACAGATGTAGAAATAAGTGAGCGCGGCGGGTAAAGAGTGTGTTTGGGGGCGGGTGGTGGTGGTGTGTGTGTTTCAGAGCGCAATGGTGATAGACGGACAGTTATGGCAAGTGGTGGTGGTGGTGGTGGTGGTGAGGAGGAGGGAGACAGGAAAGAGATGGTCCTGAGGGGCGTGTGTAGAAGATGCACGTGTCAGAGAGAGAGAGAGAGA
>CM035191.1:14505451-14523435 GCA_020233015.1 Callinectes sapidus
GGACCTTATGATTACCTTGCTGGACTGGGATGGAAATATTCTCACCTTTTCCTGCCACAGATCTGGAATGTCAGTGAAGGTCGCTGGCTAGAGAGAGAGAGAGAGAGAGAGAGAGAGAGAGAGAGAGAGAGAGAGAGAGAGAGAGAGAGACTTCTGAAATATAACTGAAGAATGTGATGTTTTTAGTATCGAGAGGAGGAGGAGGAGGGGGAGGGGGAGGGGAGGGGGAGAGAAGAGGAGGAGGAGGAAGAGGAAGGTGATAGACAAGAAGGGCGGCAGTTCTCACGCGTATTAGATGAAGTCAAGCAATGTCATGGATCATTTGAAAAAATATCGTAATTATGTTGTCTTTTTGTTTCCTTCTCTTGTTTACTCTGTACATATTTTCTTCTTTGTCAGGCTAGACTTGTTTGCTTATTCTAGTTTTTTTTCTATTTTCTATTTTTATTTATTTATTTTCTCTAAGGCACTTCGTAATGTAAGTTTTTATGTCTGTTCTTAGAGTTATGATCACGGTTTGTGTTTTGAAATGCCTTGTCCTCCTCTCATTAATATTATTTTCAAAAGGCTACAGAAATTATTAGTCGTGGTTTCATGTTTTTATTTTTTATTTCTTTATGACGATGCAGAATTGTATCAAAATATCACTAGAATGGTGCAAATATCCCTGGAAACCTTAAAAAAAACTTTCACTTGAATCTGTTAATCTGGCACTTCTAATTTTAAGCTTTAGTCTCTCAGTATTTCCTTTATTTTCTCTTCCTATTAGATAAAGATACACAGTGACTTGGAAACTTCAGCTCTACATATCACCATATCACATAAAATTAATAACTCATTCTTGTTCATTTTTTTATTCATTTTATTAGTTTTTTGGACAAGGGCGTGTGATAACTTTGGCAAGAATTACGTAAATGATCTGTGTAATCAATATTGAAGAAAGAATGTCACGTGATATCCGAGACAAATGTTAAATTTTTCAGGTGAGTGTGAGGAAACTGATATGATTGTGACACGCTGGCGGTGGAATTAAAAAGAATAAAAAATAAAAGGATAAAAAAAGAACTTAAGCGGGTTCAGGAATCAGTTAAAACCAGCCACCAAAAAAATTAATGAATAGATTGATAAGTAAAAGAAACAGTTGTGTTAATGTCACTTTAAAAAACTCGTATCTTCAAAACAAATAAAAAAAATATACATAAAGAAACACACCCACACACACGCGGAAGATGAAGATTTACTATTGTTGTACTTTAAAAACGAGAAATCTTTTTATTGAGTGTTCTTATCTATTCATTGTCTTGTTTTTTTTTTGGGGGGGACACTGTGTATATGATATGCAGAGTTTCCAGGTGTGTGTGTGTGTGGGTCTTGTAATACGTCAATCCTGCCCTTGTATTCCTGCAGTCATAAGATAATAAGAGCATAAGAAAATGAAGGAAGCTGGAAGGGGCCGTTAGACCTATTCGTGGCAGTCCCAGTGTGAGCATCGCTGCCTAATTCCACCCATCATCCTCATCCATAAACTTGTCCAATCTTGTTCTAAAACTCCCTATTGTCTCACCACTAACATTATGATTACTGAGTCCGTTCCGCTTATCAAAGGGGGAAAAGTGTATAGGAAAAGAAGATTGAAGAAAAAGAGAGAAACTTGATAAAAAAGGGAGATGTGATAGACAAGAGAAGGACGAAAGGAAAGCGAAATGGAGAGAGAGAGAGAGAGAGAAGAAAGAAAAATCTCCTGAAGGGTTTGATCCTGACTATCTAACATAAGAACCTCTCTCTCTCTCAGTCTCTTTCTCTCTCTCTCTCTCTCTCTCTCTCTCTCTCTCTCTCTCTCTCTCTCTCTCTCTCTCTCTCTCTCTCTCTCTCTCTCTCTCTCGTGGCGTGCTTGCGTGCATTGCGACATTCATTGCGCCTGACACGTGCTACACCGCTGGTCTTGTTCCTGAGAAGCTGCAAAGGGAAAAAAAGAAAGAAGAAGAAGAAGAAGGGGAAAAAATGGAAATAAACAGGGCAAGGTTAGGCTTTAAGTGTAGGCTAAGGTCACTTCCCTTGATTGGCAGGAAGTGTGTGTGTGTGTGTTAGAGAGAGAGAGAGAGAGAGAGAGAGAGAGAGAGAGAGAGAGAGAGAGAGAGAGAGAGAGAGAGAGAGAGAGAGAGAGAGAGGGGGGGGCACAGAAAAGAGTGAGGGAGGCAAGGGAAGGAAGGAAAGAATTAACGAAGGAGGAAAGAAAGGAAGGAAGGAAGGAAGGACGAAAAGAAAGAAGGAAGAAAAGAAAAAAAGAAGGAAGGAAGGAAGGAAGGAAGGAAGGAAAGGAAGGAAGGAAAGATATAGGAGGTAAGGGAGGGCAGGCAGGGAGGGAACAGGTGAAGGGTAAGGAAGCGAGGCACACCTTTCCGTGGTCAGCATAATCCCGTCATTACTGCTCGTGTCGCATCAACATAATTTCCCTGGCCAAAGGCAGCCTCCGATCAATACTGAACCTCACCACGCCCACGCCAAGCACACCTCCGAGGGCTGGTCATGGGGGGCGGTGAGGGCGGCTCGCTCCGTCATGAGGGCTGATGGGCGAGGTGGCGGCGGCGGCGGGCAAGGTAGCTGTGCATGCAATGGTGTTTTTCAAATCTGCGCAGTGCCAGGGAATTTTTTCACCGCTCCATTCAGTAACTATAATGGATTTGTGACGTAATTTCCGAGAATCTGGTGAGCGTGGGTTTCCAGACTGAAGGGGATGTACTAACAAGCTTTCCCTGTAAAACAATGCCTGGTATTACTCTATAAAAACAAACTAAATTCCTCCTTCCCTCCACACCCCGGCAGACTCTTTCCCAGACCGTGTATCACGTTCCTACCACCATCGAAATGAGCTTTGAATTTTTGCAGCCACCTACTTTTAATCTGAATCGTGTGCTGACAGCCACCACTTTTCTCTAGCACCAGCCTCACACTCTGACCTCCTGCCGCGAGTGTAAATAAAAAATCCATCCAGAACTCCCACTCCGCTGCCCCCAACACCTCACTCCCCCGGCCTGGCCTGCTACATAGCCTCAACTCCACTACCTCAGGCTCCCCCCCCTTAACCTCCCGCCCCCCCAACACGCCACTGTACAAAGAGGACAAGCGCTGGGGGAGCAAGGCCATGGGGTCACAGAGGCTGCATCGCTTGTACTAGTCTTGTTTTGCCTTCTGGATCCAGCCAAACCTCACATCTCAGCGGGAAAGGAGATGCAACTGCTAATTAGGCTACAGCGTAATGTAATTAGAAGACGCGTTTCAGCTAAGTCAAGGACACTCCACTGGTTTCCTCTCTTCATTTAACTAATCAGCAAAGGAGGTTCTCTTTGTGGGTCTACAAGTGAAGGTGTTCGAGAGTAAGAGTAAGAGCAGGAGCAAGAGCGAGAGCGAGAGCGAGAGCGAGAGAGAGAGAGAGAGAGAGAGAGAGAGATTAAAACCGTAACACTTCGGTAACGCGTGAATTATTGTGGACTTGATTTGAACAGGTAGCGTTCCTATCAGTGGGCCATTCAGCTGCTCCGGTACGAATTGGGTCCGGTACTCAGTGTTGGGGAATCTGATTAGTTTCAAGATCGAGGGTATTGATGGCATTTACATTCCGTGATATGATTATAGGAATAAATTTACATGCGAGTGTACTTCTAATGGAATATGGAGCGGAGTATATTACATTGGCTGAAGAGAAAATGAGGACCTCTTTTTTTTTTCGTCATTTCCCCATTAGATTTCATTATATCATTACACATTTGGACGTAACAGCAAGATTACTCAATAACATCAATTACACGTAAGAGAAACATTATCATTAGCAGCGAATTGTACAAAGATGAATTGAAGCCTTTTGGTAATCTATTTATACACACAGTTTTTCTATTTTCTTTTTCGTAAATTACCCATTGGATTTCATTACATTATTTCTCACTTGGGCGTAACAGCGAGACTAATCAATTACATCACATTACATATACACGAAACATTAACACTGACAGTAAATCGTACAAACATAACACTCAAATAAACCATTGCAGCATCAAAGCAAACTAACCTCTACATTTACATAAATTAATCACTGTTCTACTGGTATTAAGGCAAATGACACACTAATCTGCACCATCACTTTGTACTGAGTGAGGGAAGCAGCAGTCACAGGGATATTGCGTACACGGTATGGACACATAAACTCTTAAATACACCTCCATTAGACTATTATTGCTGCTGCCGGGCGGAAATAGATGAGGCAATAGGTTATGCATGTGTCCAGGAAGAGTAAATAAGAGAGAGCGAGAGCGAGAGCGAGAGAGAGAGAGAGAGAGAGAGAGAGAGAGAGAGAGAGAGAGAGAGAGAGAGAATGCAAGCCGTGTTCCATTTGAGTCACGTCCTCACCCCAACCCTTCTCTTCTCTTTCATTCATAAACATCGAATCCTCTCGAAAATAAAAAAAAAGAACAAAAGTGAAAAAAATCGATGCAAAAAAAAAGAAGGAAAAAGAAAACGAGAGAGAAAGAATATAATCTACACACGAGACTATAGGTTTGGGGGAAAAAAATGGAGACTAACACTGATAAAAAAATGAAAGAAAGGTGAAACTTGCTAAAAATCTATCAACCTTAGTGAGTAACCACAGTTTTGCCACACACGCCAAGTAAATTAACTGACCAAATGAGTTTAGTGATGCTGCTCATTACTGCCGTTAATGAATAAGGAAGCCCGTTCACCTCTCTCTCTCTCTCTCTCTCTCTCTCTCTTATTCCCACCTCATTCTTTTCTCCCTGACTCATATCCCTATCTCATCTTTCTCCCTTTCTCTTATTACAATTACCCATTTCTTCTTTCCTATTATTTTTATCCAATTCATTCCTACCTCCCATTTTCTTCCTTCCTCTTCTCCCTATCTCATCTTTTTCCCATTCCTTCATTCAAATCACCTCCTTTTCTTCTTTCCTCTTATTCCTAGGTCAGTTTTTTTTCCCTTTCTCTCATTCCTACATTCCCTGTTCTTTCCTTTTCCCATTCCTAATCACCTTTCTACTTTCTCTCCATTCTTACTTCTTTTCTCCTAATCCTACTTAACCGTATCTCCCTTCCTCTAATTCCTACCACCTCTTCATTCTCTCCCATCATTCCAGTCACCCCAGTTCTCCCTTCCTGTTATTCCTACCTCGTCTCTTTTCTCTCCCTCTCATTCCTACCTCACCGTTTCTTCCTCCATCTCATTCCAACCTCCCCTCTCTCTCTCTCCCTTTTTAAGTCATGCAGTCTGCTCTTTTTCCCTCTGAGGCACGTAACAATTTGAAACACTAGACGAAAAACAAAAGACAGGCAGAAACATGTGACTATTGACATGCGTTTTATTTTTTCTCTCTCATATTTTTTCGGTCTTTCCTTCGTTTCCTTCATTCGCTGTTGTTGTTGTTGGTGTGTTCTGTCCATCTTGTGTTCATTCTTTATTCATTCCATCAATCAATGAACCCTGTGTACCAGAATTTGCACTTTTTTTCCGTATATATTTTTATTTATTCCTTGTCTTTTTTTTCTGGTTGAATGCGGGCAATAACATGAAGCAATGAACTAAACCGAATGAATCACACGAGGCCTCGGAACTTTTAATGAATCCTGCGTCCCTTACATTAATAAAGCAAAACCACAAATACTTAAATAAATCGAATTAAACCTTTTTTTTTTATATAAGGAGGGAAAAGATAATACAAAAAAAGCCCACTATTTTGCCAGTCCACTTACAGGTGTGAAAGGTTTAGCTAAAGGGTAGGAAGGAATAAATGTCTTAAAATGAGTGAAGATATGAAGATTTTTTCAAGAGGAGAGAAGCAGGCCGAGTCATTAAAAAAGGCCACTAATTTGCCAGTCCCCTTGTGGGTCTTACGGGAGCCCAAGGAAGCAGGAGTAATAAGTCCCTGAAATGAGTCCATAAATATCTGCCTGTAAGGAATGAACGGCTTTATAATCACCTCGCTTATGAATTGCTGTCTTCCTTAACCAACTTCCTTAGAGGTTAAGTGATTTTCCATTATTTTCCTCCCGCGTTATGTCTCGTAATGCGCTTCCTGCTGGTCAGTCAGTACTTTTGATTAATAAACAGTGGAAGGTTACCAATTTGAGTCACCACTACGCTTAGAAGTTCTCGTCTTATTATTCCTGCTTTCTTTACATTGAAGGAAGTGCGTCTCTCTCTCTCTCTCTCTCTCTCTCTCTCTCTCTCTCTCTCTCTCTCTCTCTCTCTCTCTCTCTCTCTCTCTCTCTCTCTCTCTATTTTACATATGCATGAATGAGATAGTTCAAAATAACAAAGAAAATTTCATCAACGTCACATTCACGGTAAAAACATGAATGGATATACATTCTTAAATATTTTATTTCTTGACAAGGATTATTTCTAAAAGGGAAGAGATTATCAAATTCACTGTTTTTACTAGTAACAATACAGAATTTCTATTAGAATATCACCGAGGTCTTAAAAGCACCCTTGAAAATCTCAATAACGTGGAGTGTCGTTGAGGTAATATACTACGCAGGTGTGCTATCAACGATGCAGGAAAATGTAAGTTATCAACTCTAAGTTTATCAAATGCAATATGAAAACAAAAACAAAAAACAAAAAACAGTAACATTCATATGCGTAAAAATGTTTAGATCATTGGCATTTTTAAGTCAATATATGAAGTTGTGAAAGTGTAACATCAGTGGAGGAGGAGCTGGCAAACACTCAAAGCAGATCCGCTGGCGTCTCCATTACTCCTTCCTCCTTGATCTTGTAGGAACGTGACAGCTTACTATTGACTGCCAAACACCCTCGCTGCTCACCATCTGCCCATCCCTTCCCGACGCCCTCTCACCCTCTCATTCACTCCAGCACGAAGGGGCGGGTTATGGGAATCAGCTCTCCCTTCCTGGCTTGGAAATGAATATGTTTTACGGTGACTCTTAATGCGGACATGCTATTTGGTGTTTGTTATGGTGTATGGTGTAATATGGTGTTGCGGTCTTTTTATGCAAGAGGGGGAAGCCAGGCAAGGGTAACAAAATCAGATAAGATAAAAAGTCCACTAATTTACAAGTCCCCTTCAAGGTTCAATAGAAAAAAAAGAGGCAGATGTTTTTAAACCTCCTTGAATAAAGTCAAGTCATAGGAAGTTGGAAATACAGAAGCAGGTAGGGAGTTCCAGAGTTTACCTGTTAGTCATTTCTCTCTTTTTCTACTCTCTTAACTAATTCGTGTACTAAACCAAACACAATTCCCTGCCTCAAATAAAGACAAAACGACACACTATCCCTTCTCAGCTCCCTATCACAACCACCTTCCTGTTCTTTATTCCCAACACGAAAGAGAGCGAACCCAAGCGCCACCAACAATCCACCGCGTCTGAGCTGCGTATTACTGCGATCCTCCTTCACCTTTAGGGATTCCTGGCAGCGTTTCCACAATCCGCGGTTCAGAGCCACCACGCTCGCCACGCCAACTAGCACGAGGCATCACTTCCTCTCCTCCAGGCTGCGAGTCGCGTTCACCCTCACGTTATATAAACCAAGGCATAAGGCAGACCAGAGAGCAAAGGGAGTGATAATGTCTCCCTTTTTCATTCACCTGTTTCTTGGTTGTCTCTGGCCTTGTTATAATTTTGTTGTTTGCATAATTTCCAGTTCTTTCCCTCTGCTGTTGTCTCTGGTATGTGCCATTAACTTTTATTTGTGATCTTCTGGTCTCACTAACTCATCTGTTGCTTCTAGTCTTTCTGATCTTCTCCTATGGTACCTCCGTCTTGTCCCATTAGCTTCTATGTTATTTTTGAGCTTCGTCTATTGTCTATGGTTAATTCTACCTCATCCAATGATGTCTCTGACTTTCTAGGCCTGTTCTACCATCTTTGGCCCGTCTCATCATCTCTTATGCCATCAAAAGTCGTCTTCCTTTATTGTCTCTTGTTCTGTTACATTGTCTTCTGTTAAGTATGGTTGTATCAAGTCACATGTTGTCTCTGGTTCTCCTTGGAAGCTGTCCCTTGCTCGCTTCTATAGTTTATGACTCCACAATTCAGCTGTCCCTCTCTTCACCATGTCCCCTTCCATTACATTCCCTAGCCGGCATATCTACCGTCTTTGGCTCTCCCTCTTATTGATGCCAACACTCACACTCTCCTCCCTTCTTCCCCTTACCTTGTCACCAGCCTATTAAGTCATTCTATTCCTGGCTCATTCCTTTGTACTACTATGTCTTGTTCTTTTCTTACCATCTCTGTCTCTCTTCCTTTACTTCTTCAACCTCACCAGTGCTATATTCCTGAAGTGTTGCCATAATTTATTACACGACAAGAAACTGCATCTTCACAACACCTGAGGAGACATGAGGGGAAGTGAGTATTTGTAACACCATGCATCACACCCCCGCGCTCTTCCTGCTCCAAGGGTGGTCCTCCTTTCAGGTGAGCTACACGTGCACACATAACTGAGAGCACGGTGGAGTTGTATTTCACTCGGCGCGACTAATTTGATGGGATTTGCCTCTTAGCTTGATGTATTGCATATAATCATACACCCACGCCACGCTGTCACGCTTCAGCTGGTGTTGCCTGCGTGTTTTTGTTTGCATTTCTGTTAACTGCATATTCTGTACTTAACTATACATTACACGCTGATTAATTGTACATGCTATATTAGTCAACTTCACATACTATATGGATTCATTACACGTTTTACAATTACTCATTGCATATTCTATCTTCATTAACATTATGTACTCATTAATATACATTCTACATGCATTTATAACACGTAGCTATACAATCAACATATTCTAGCATATTGTACATTCATCGACACACACACACACACACACACACACACACACACACACACACTCACCATTAAACAGCAATCACTAACATACACACGCAAACACACACAAACACCTACTTGCCAGCTTATCGACCTCTTCAGCTCCTAATTAACTGTATGGTCTAAGCAAACTCCCCTTGTTTTCCCTCTCTTGTCTTATCACATGTAATATCCAGAGCAGTGAAGAGCGAGCAGCATAAAGGACCGACCCACTACCCCTTCTCCCATTCTCTCCCTTTCTTTCTCTCTTGCTTCCCCAGACAAAGACACTTCTCTCTCTCTCTCTCCCTCTCTCACCCTCCTTGAATCTTGTGTGTTCAGGGGACGTGATCCTCGTTCTAAGGGCTGTTCAGGTCACCGCGCGGGGCCAATAAACAAGAAGAAAGCGTCTCCTACCAGCAATACAAAACGTCGCAACTACAAACTTTCTTTTTCCGAGCAACGTTACCATCACCACGAACGACACCATAAATTTTTGGCCACGGAGAATCAGCAGCATTGTTTTTCGTCTCATCATCAACACCACCATCGTCGCTGCTACATAGAAATATCCATCCATCAAAAAAGCCATGACCGATAATTTTTCGTCATAATATCGTCACCATCATTGTTCTTTCGCTGCAGCTCACCACTCACTACCTTCACTACCACCCCTAATTCTCTCTTTAAAGGTAAAACTCAGAAAGAACTTAAACGACACTTCACTTATGGAATTCTTTGTGCCATAATTTTCGATACACGTAATGAAATAGTAAAGCAAATTAGAATTATATGTGTACATCTGCCCACACACACACACACACACACATACAAACACACACACACACACACACACACACACACACATACACACACACACACACACACACACACACACTTTCATAAACTTCCTACCGTCCATAAATAAAAGGATTCAGTTAAAACCCCAAACCCAATTGGACGGCAAACCAGTAAGTCCTTTTTACACTAAAGTTTAATAGGAAAGTTTCTAAAGGTCATGAGCGCAGTCACGAGAGTCTCCTCGAACTTTCTGACGAGAGAGAGAGAGAGAGAGAGAGAGAGAGAGAGAGAGAGAGAGAGAGAGAGAGAGAGAGAGAGAGAGAGAGAGAGAGAGAGAGAGCGCTAACATTTCGCTATCAGGACGCAATTAACTCCTGAACACAACCACTCCTACAGTTAATCCCTCTACGCCCACAGCACGCCCTCCACCTACCTGATACAGTCACACAGCTAATGGTCTCAGGTCGGTATTCAGAAACACTCTGCTCTCTCACCACGACTATTTTCCAAGGCCACGGAGATGATTATTGGGGTTTTCAAGAGTGTTTCTCCAGTTAATAATGTAGAAATCTTGTCACTCTGCCTCTAGAACCGTAAAAACACTTAAGAAAATCATGTAAATTCAAATGAAGCCTTTTGAAATAGTGAGGGCGAAGCAAAGAAGTGTTTAAGAATACATTACTATCTGCTTCACTGGAAGAAATGGAGCGAGACAGCATGAGTCACACCATCTCCATCCACCCCTGCCATGAATTTGTTCCCTTATCCCTCATACCTGTATATAACACCTAATTTCCTCATACCTTATACACTCCCCCTCGTTTCCCCTACATCTGTTAGCTTGGCCTCTCTCATTCCTCATATCTAAATATTACACCTGAGGCTTATCTCGTTAATTTCCTTTTCACACCTGCACTTTCTATTTCATACTTGTCATATCTAATCACGTTGCCTAATATCTATACTTTATATTTTACACTTGTACCTCATGTTTCCCTCCACGACTCACTCTCTCTCATTTATCTTACAATTTCACACCTGATATATATATTCAAGCACTCACCTGTTACAAATGCAATACAAATATTTACCATTAATACACACTCTTATGAAATCACATGAATTTTTTTTAGCACACACTGGTCGAAAGGAAATCGTGTAAATCAATTAAGAGTTCAGTTTCTTAAAGGTGAGAAGGGCAAATAACAAACAAGTTAACAAAATCGTCGTTTCCTCAGCTCTCTTTCTCTATCTCTCTCTGATAATGTTGGCAGCACTGCGTCAGGAGGTGGTGGGGGTGTAGGAGAGGAGGATAGTAAAGGAGGGATTTAGTGGTCAGTGGTCTGGGATGGTGGTGGTGGTGGTGGTGGTGGTGGTGGTCAGTCGGTCTCTCAATACATCCTCCATCTAACAAGGCCATATCCTGCGGTGTGTGTGTGTGTGTGTGTGTGTGTGTGTGTGTGTGTGTGTGTGTCCCCTCTCGCCACCACCTCGCTGTGATTTTCACCACCACAAGCATCATCACATCTTTATTTGCATCACCATTTGATTTTACTCTTTCCTCTTAATCATCAGTACAATTTTCTTCCTCCACTCTATGTACAGTCGCTTCTCTAATTGATAAAACAGTTTTCCTACTTAAATCCCAACAAAAAAGACACGTTATCCTATTATTATCTTCCTTATCAGTACAATTTTCTTCCTCCACCATACTCTTACGTACAGTCGATTCCCCACTTGACTAAGCAGTTTTCCTACCCATATTAAATAAAAGCCATTCTTCATCCTATTACCACGGCAAGTGTATTTGGTTTGAGTTACATGGACGTGTATTTTAGGTGGCTTTCTTCCTTCCTTTCCAAATTCACATTACTCTTCCCAAAACACAGTGCTTCTCATTCTTCCTTAATCTCTCTCTCTCTCCTATTACAACTACAAGCATTCACCACCACAACCTCACTTACACGTTCAACTCTTCACCACCACTACTACCACTTCACCACCACCATCCTGTCCACTCACCACACACCACTTCACCACGACCACAGCTACAGCCCCGCACACTTCATCCTTTCATCCCCCCCAAGGCTGCCAGATACAGACGCTATTCCGTCCGCCCACTCGTCGCTGATTCTGACACTCCGCTGAGGAATTAATAGGAAAAGCTCGGCCGGCGTAAAATTACCGACGAATTGGAGAAAGTTAAGTGATGGACTCGAGATAAATTCAGCGAGATGGAAAATAAACGAAGCTATTTTTCCGTTTAGAGAGTTTGAGAGAGAGAGAGAGTTTAGAGAGAGAGAGTTTAGAGAGAGAGAGAGAGAGAGAGAGAGAGAGAGAGAGAGAGAGAGAGAGAGAGAGAGAGAGAGAGAGAGAGAGAGAGAGATTTACAGTTTTACCCACCCAATCGAGAAGAAAGAGAGAAAAATATGAGTATCATCCATGTTTCCCTCTTCCCTTTTCCTTCGTCCCCATTAATGTACAGACGAGTTTTCTACCCATATATGTAAAAAAAAGTGACATCTGTCGTCTTGTTTTTCACGGCAGCCGTCATTGATTACAGCTGCATCTGACATGGCTGTGAGGTCGCCTTCTTCATCTCTACATCACCCTTCTTCTCCCTCCTTACGCTTTTCATCTCTCTCTCTCTCTCTCTCTCTCTCTCTCTCTCTCTCTCTCTCTCTCTCTCTCTCTCTCTCTCTCTCTCTCTCTCTCCACAATACTGCCCGGTGATTACCACTGCCTGCCTCGCGTCCCTCTCTGGACATGAATGGAAGGCCTTTAGGTCTGTGACAGTGCTCCTTTACCTCCGCGACAGTGCTCCTTTAGCTTGGCGAGGCGCGGTAAGGATCAGTAACCAGTGACGGCATCTATATAATGGGGGTGGGATGAAACACACCAGCGATGTATTAAATGCTTCTTAATGATTCTTAGGACACAATACTGCTTCTCATTTCCTCGAGTTCTCGTTTTCAGCCGTTTGCATGTGGAGGTGAATAGGGAATATAAAGTTCTCGTCCTCTGCTGAATCTCTGGAAGTGTTCTTGGGTAATACTGAGTGGAGTGAATGAAGATGAAAGAGGAATGATTATTGTCATTTTGAATTAATAATACATAGTAAATGTGATCTGTAATGTTTATAATACTCAATTATGCTCATTTACACCTAGTCTAGATTAGCAATGAAGAGAGAGAGAGAGAGAGAGAGAGAGAGAGAGAGAGAGAGAGAGAGAGAGAGAGAGAGAGAGAGAGAGAGAGAGAGAGAGAGAGAGTAGATAATGTAGTAAGTGCGTTATAACGATGTATGGGAAAGCAGATCTCGTGCCGTGCTTGGTGTCAGATCATCACCATTCGCGTAAAAATTCATCACGCCGCTTCCAGTGGAGAGCCATAAAAGGGGGAGGAGGGAAACTAATGAAAATAAATGTGGAGAGCGATATATATTCCCCGTGATTAACGACGAGGCGGCGGTCCTCCTCCTCCTCCTCCTCCTCCTCCTCCTCCTCCTCCCCCTCTTGTGCATGCAATTATTTAAATTCATTCGTATATCATATTTATGACACTTCAGATTACCACCGTATTTTGAAAGCGTCCCCCTCACTAATCGGATTTAACTGTTGTCCCAAATATTGCTTGATTAATCATCGTATATTGCTTTCCGTTCCCCCGATGTTAATGCACGTGCGTGGAAGTGTTCATTTGAAGCTCCCAACCCGTACGTATTTCAGTGTGTCGCGGGTACATCCTCAGCGCTGCGCTCGTATTATGTTCCAAACTTGCAATAGTTCTCTTATATTGTACCTCCTCCACTCTCTCTCTCTCTCTCTCTCTCTCTCTCTCTCTCTCTCTCTCATCGTTGTCTCCAATTTTCTCACTCTCCCTTCCTTTCTCTTCTCTTCCTCTTTCCTTTGCTTTCATTTTCTTTCCCTTTTCTTCCCTTCCCTTCCCTTCCCTCTCCTTTCCTTTTCTTTTCTTTCCTTTCCTTTCCTCTCTCCCACCTTTGCCGCCTTGAGGTAATGTTAGCTTATGAATAATTTCAAGTCCAAGGAATTATTGAAAGTTCATTGACATTTGCTCCTTGCTTGCTTTTTTATCTTTTTGTACCTTGTTTCTTATTGCAGTTTGAAATGTGGTGTTGTTTATTTTACATCAAGCTTTATAAATGGAATAGTTTTTGTTTTGGCCATTTGATCTCTGTTTGTAGCGTTCTGTTGTCTATCGTTTATTTTTTTCCTTCTCTCCTTTTTTTTTTTTTCGAGTTCTCTTCACCTCCCTCCTCCTCTGTTCTCTTTTTCTCTTTGCCCTTTTAAGCCCTTTTCAAACTGTCTCCGGTGTGTTCAGTGTTTCTCTTTTCACTTTTCCTTTCTCCCTCTATTTTTCTCTCCCCCTCTCTTCCTTCCTCTCACTCCTTGTCTCTTCCGTTTCTCTCGCCCCCTCGCTCGATCCCCGCCTTCCTTCCCTCTCTCCTGCTCTCTCTTCTCGTTGACTTTTGTAATCCTTCTTCTTACCTCGTAATATTTGTCTCCTCCATCTCTCTCGTTCGTCCCTCCCTTCTGTTCTCTCTCTCTCTCTCTCTCTCTCTCTCTCTCTCTCTCTCTCTCTCTCTCTCTCTCTCTCTCTCTCTCTCTCTCTCTCTCTCTCTCTCACTTTTAATGTCTCCCACAGGTGGCATTCCAGAGATGCACATTTTTTTGCAGCAGGTATCTGTCCTTTTTTGTTTCGCTTCATCCCCTTTACACATCCTCACCCTTCTTCCTTCCTTCTTTCCTTCCTTCCTTCACTCACTCACTCACTCACTCACTCACTCACTCTTTCATTCATTCACTCATTCATTCATTTATTCATTCTTTTATTCCTTTATTCCTGCATTCTTTTATTCCTTCCTTCCTTCATTCATTCATTCCTTTATTCCTTCCTTCATTCATTCCTTCTTTCTTTCCACGGCTGATTCACACACCCTTGTTGCTGATCCACATACGAGCATCGGCGGTGAAATATTAGTGGTTCGTCTCCTTCGCTTACTCCTCTTCTCTTCCTTCTCGTCATCATCATCATCATCATCATCACCATCCTTCCAGCGAAGTTCAGTAACAGTCTGTTCCAGGAAGTCCTCAACGTCGTTAAAAGATTTCCTCAATAGCTAATATTGATTTGGCCTCGCTAATCGCTGCTCGCTACTCCCGGTAGGTCAGATTACTCCTCGCCGTTCCCCACGCCGGTACTCCAATACAATATTTGTGTGTGTGTGTGTGTGTGTGTGTGTGTGTGTGTGTGTGTGTGTGTGTGTGTGTGTGTGTGTGTGTGTGCAAGTAACAAACAGATGCTGCAAAATTCATAGATATTGAGTTTCTAATACCGCCATTGATGAAGACAAACGTTGATAAGTTTTTTTAGACGCGACCGATGAAACACTCTTGATGAAATAAACGAGGAAAACATCAAGTTCATTGAAACGGAGCCGTAAAAAATTGTACTGACTTTGTTTTTTACTCTAAGATGATTGGTAACTTATCTTTCCGTTAGAAATAATGAAATGAAATGTTTTCGTCATCGAGAGTATAAAGGTTGTTTTCGTTTGAGTGACGGCTGGCGTGTAGCTCAGGTGTGGCTGCGGCAGGAAGCCCTACACCTGAATGGCAAGCATCAGCATAGTGACCTTGTCCCTTGGAGCCTTGAATCCTTAAACTCTGTGTCTGCCTCGGCGCGTCAACAGGTGGCTCGCCTTCAACTGTTACTGAAAGGCCACAGGTGCACCTTAACTGCACAAACAGACACGAAGCGGCTCTTGACGACAACACCAACAGTAACAATAGCAATAACTACTACATCTACAACAACAAACTTACAAACTACGCCACGCCCGTCGATAAGCGCCACACAAATCTCACAGCGACTCCCGGACTGTGCTGGGAACGAACATAAACCAGACCTGAGGCGAGGCACCCCAAACCAACGCACTCTTACCAGGCGGCTCATAGTTATCAGACTCACTTAATTCAACAAAGCCACGGAACAAACTTTCGCTAAACCGCGCTGACCTCTATGCAACATTTCCCTTGACCAATACCGCATGAAAGCCACAATGAAATGAAAACACAAACGCAAGTAGGATAATGTTCATGGACTCAGGAATTACGAAATGTGAATATGACGCATAACTGAATACCAAACAGACCGCTATTATGCTACGGTATATATACGTACTGCTGTGGTGGAGTAAAGGCATTTTAAATGTGTAAACCTCTCCTGTTTGTTTCCGCCAGGGAGTAAAATACTTTAATGTATCTTTTAATATGCAATACAGTAGCTCTGATGCAACCAGCATTATAAAGCAGAGAGAGAGAGAGAGAGAGAGAGAGAGAGAGAGAGAGAGAGAGAGAGAGAGAGAGAGAGAGAGAGAGAGAGAGAGAGAGAGAGAGACCCAAGTAAATTACATGAGTAGGTAAACAGGTAACTAAATGATAGATCAGGTGTGCTGGGAGGGTTCCCACAGTCTGTCAACAGCGCCATGACTCATTGGACACACACTATGTTCATTATTCATAAAACATTTCATATTGCATGCATAATATGTATATAATCTGAATGTATTAGTGTTATTTGAATGAATCCACGGTACTCTCTCTCTCTCTCTCTCTCTCTCTCTCTCTCTCTCTCTCTCTCTCTCTCTCTCTCTCTAGCTATCTATCTCCTAATCAATAAATTTACCAGCACAGCAGCTTAATCTAACGCTTCTCTAGGCAGCAGTCTGACACTTACTCATGACCTTTACTCTTCATCGTCGCCCATAAAAGAAAACGAACAGAAAATCCAAGTAAACCCCTTTGAAACGCGATTTTAACCCCATCAGTACTGGGACACATTTCTACCACGAGATTTGGCTGTCAATAGACGATTTTATAGACATTAGGAAGGATCTATAGAGGTGAAGATTAATGGGCAGAGTCTGTACTATTACAATTCCCACGTGAGATTCTATAGTTCCATAAAATCACTAAATGATCAGCGGAATGAATATAAAAACGCGCCCCAGTACTGATAAGGTTAAGGTATAATCAAAGTGAAACAAGAAAACATCTGACGGCGCTGTGACAATGGCTAAGGATTATAAAATGGTCGGGAAACGAGGGCACCATTCATGCAAATCCACAACAAACATTGGGATTTTACGGAATTCGACTGCAACACGAACGGGAATCCGAGAGGTGACGCCAATCTGACGGACACCACACAGATACATCAATACAATGCTTTCATGTAGTTTTACGAAGTGAACGCGATTTTCTAGAAGGACAGAGCCACAGCATATGAATATCAAGTGTAATCGAACTAAGTGACACATAAAGAGGCCAAGTTTTCACGTAAATCTGTAAAAAAACACGGAATTTTACGCAATGATCGATGTGTCACCTGAATGCAAGTCTATTTTGTATTAAATGTGACAGACTGAATCGACTACAAGGAAACGATAAAAAAAACAGGGCTACGTTTTCACGCAGATTTACAAATAAACACAAGAATTTTTGTTACATATTACTGCTGAACATGAATACAATGCCCTCTGTATTAACTCTGGCAGAATAGAAAAAACGAATAAAACAGAATAATACGACTAGTGGATGACAGAGAAACACGTTAGGTTTACTTGCAAATCTATATAGAAAAAGCAACATGAGACTTTACTCGGTAACTGATGTATAACGTGAATGCAACTCTCTTTATATTAAACTATATAGCGATCCGACGGTGAGTTACGAATAAACGGATGCAAAAATGGGAAAATTCTAATATTCCAGCATCAGAGTGTAGACAGTGTAGGTGGCGTGGGCGGCTGTGGGGCGTGGGTGGTGGGAGCGGAGAGCACATCCACGCATAGTTTTAAAAGAAGACAGGACACGTTTATGGACGAGGATAGGTGGTAGGCAAAGGTGTTCACATAGGGACTACCACGAATTGGTCTCACGGCCTCTTGCAGCTTCCCTAATTTTCTTATGTCCTTTGCCACACTCCAGATCTCGAATATACCAGAAACGAAGCGTACTCATCACACCCACACACGACACACGTATTCAAAAAGCAGCGCAGCATCAAGACCTGGACAGCGAGCACTAGCAAGTCCCCCTCGTGTGTAATTACAGTGGGCGTTTCAACAGAACCTTCTCTCCCTTAAGCTGCCCACAACCTCACACCCGTACACACATTGGCTACGTAAACCTTAACCACACGGCAGGAATAATTACTCCTTGTCGACGTGCGAGGGTAATTTGTCTCGCCTTCACACTCTGCCAGAAGGTGGAGTTAGGAAGGACACACACACACACACACACACACACACACAC
>CM035191.1:14545199-14558283 GCA_020233015.1 Callinectes sapidus
GGGGGGGGGGGGGGGGACAACGTAATGTAAAGGAAGTCAGAGTAATGAATAAAAAGAGAGAAACGAGAGGGGAGAGAGAGACGTGAGGTAATGTAAAGGACTTAAAAAAGGGGAGAGAAAAGAAACCGAGGTATGGGGGAGGACTAATGCCTCACACCCTCCATTCACGGCACCTTCATAAAAACAGAGAAATGGGTCGCGCGCTGAAAAGGTTCCTCTCTCTCTCTCTCTCTCCTTCTCACACGAACACACACACACACACACACCAACGTCAACATCAGCAGCCAGGAAGATTCACGCCTCACCTGAGATTCTGTACACCTGGTGGGGAGTGAATTAACGTGCCTTACCTCACCTCACCTCACCTCACCTCACCTAACCTAATCTAACGTATCCTAACCTAACGTAACCTAACCTAAACTAACCTTATCTAATCTTAATCAACCTAATCTCACCTCAGTCATGAATATATAAAAGAATAAATAAAATACAAAGAAGAAAGGAGAGAAAAGGTGGATAACTCGACAAGGGAAGGAAAGAAGACACGGAGGAACAAAAGTAAGAAAGAAGGAGAGGAATCAGGGAATACAGAGAGAGGAAAAGAGACGAATGAAAGAAGGAAAGGAAGAGAAGACACGGAAAAAAGGAAAATAGCAAGGAAGAAGAGGAAACACACACGACGGAGAGAGGAAAAGAGACGAATGAAAGAAGGAAAGGAAGAGAATACACGGGACAAAAAAGGAAAGAAGCAAGGAAGAAGAGGAATCAGAGAATACATAGAGAGGAAAAGAGACGAATGAAAGAAGGAAAGGAAGAGAAAACACGGGACAAAAAAAGAAAAGGAGCAAGGAAGAAGAGGAATCAGAGAATACATAGAGAGAGGAAAAGAGACGAATGAATGGCGGACAGGAATGAAAGAGAAGTGTCTTAGTGAAAATGTACCGTCACTCTCCTCCACAACTCTCATTCACGCGTCAGCACCTCATCCCTATCCACACCACCACCACCACTACCTCCACCACCACCACCACCTGCACCTCCACCTTCATCTGAGTCAAGGAGGATGAATAATGCAAGATGGAATGAGGCGAGTGAATGGCATTGGTAACGATTCCCGCGTGATGAATGTCCGATGCAGTGAATGACATTGACTTTCTGTATATTTACGTGAGTGTTATGACGCACGAGCGAAATTACACGTCAGGGAATCGAGTCATTTTGTGGGTTGGGTTGTTAGTTGTTGTTTATTTGTTGTTGTTTCTACGTAAGAAGGGGAAAATAAGAACCTGTCCCATTCAGCATTGGGACACATTTTTACCATGACTTTATTATTGACATTAGGTGGGGTCTATTCAGAAGATTAATGGTCAGTATCCCACACGAGTTTCTGAAGCTGCATAAAATCGACAAATAGTATGCAGAATAAATATAAACACGTGTCCCAGTGCTGAAGGGTTTAGAGAAACACCCATTGGGGAGCTGATCCTAATACAAGTTTTATAGAAGTGATTTTTTTTTTCTTTTCTGGGATCGTATCTTATGCTAATGCGTTGAAAATGAGATGGATATAAGACAAATATTAAAAAAAAGAAAGAAAAGAAAAAAACGAGGAAATAATATCGCATAGTCTTGAAATGTCTAAGCAAACAGATCCGTAAATCATCTTCGAAAAATACTCTTTACTTTAGAAAATAAAAACACGAGAAATAAGAAAACATTAAAGCATATTAAACAAACACGACACGGAAACAAGCCTTGAACAAATACAATGAAAGAAAAAAAAAAACAAGAAAAAGGAAAACAAAACAAAACAAACGAAATCTTATCAAAACATAACAAAATCATCATGAATCCCAAATGACCCATCGACTAGCAGTGACCTTGACCTCTTGTCCTCCTCTTCCTCTTCCTTCTCTTCTTCCTCCTCCTTTTCGCCCTCCTCTTCTGACGCATCGCCCACTGCCTCTTTCCCTCCTTCCCCCCTTACCTTCCCCTACTTATCTGCCCCTCCCACCTCACCTTCACCTGTCTGGATGCGCCTCTCACCTGTCGGACGTCGGGCTGAGTGTTTCCCGATGCACTTCTTGCCTGTCCGTGGGTCCGCTCAGTGTAAACCTAACCTAACGTAACCTAGCTTAACTTAATCTAATCTAATCTAACCTAACCTAGCTTGTAACACTTCGGGCCGTATTCTTAAACGTTTCTCCACTGCACCTCCACTCACTTAAAAAAAAGTATATAGTTGAGTTTATACGGATTTTTAAGTGTGTTTTTCTAAGTCCACTCATCCAAAAGTCTTCCCGCCAGTCCATCAATAAAACTTCTGAACCGTTTCTCCACCGCACCTCCACTAAAGTCTGTAGTTGAAGTTATACGGATTTTCAAGTGTGTTTTTCAAGGTTCTAGTGACAGAAAGACAATATTTGCACAGTATCAACAGAAAACGCAGCTAATCATCTCTGTGGCATTTGAAAATACTCGAGGTGTGGGAGAAAAGAGTTTCAGAATACATGCCTTCCTTTTAACGGGAAATTTCTTAACGCGCCGGGAGGAGGAGGAGGAAGAGGAAGAGGAAGAAGAAGAGGAGAAGGGGAACGTGTGAAGGAGGTTGATAACGAAAGGAGACTGACGCAGGTGATGGAAGAGAAATGAGGAATAAAGATAGTAGGAAAAAGCCAATGCAGAGAGGTAAGGAAAGGAAAGGAAAGAGGAGGAGGTGGAAGAGGAAGAGGTAAGAGACATGAAGAAGAAGGGTAGAGGAAGATGAAAGGTAAGAAGTAGAGAAAAGATGATATGAAAAGAATGTGGAGAGGGAAGGTAAAGGAAGGAGGAAGAAGCAAAAAAAAGGAGGAGGTTGAAAGGAGAAAAGATAAAAGGCATTTACCAAGAAGACTCAAATACATATTTTTCCTCTCGTAGTTTATTATATGATAAATGTATTCGTGTACCAACGAAAACAAAGGTACATTTCGTATAGAGAGCAAAACTACGTATTTTTTGTCTTTAGTTGAGAGGAAGAGGATGGGATGGGAAAATATATACTCTTATTTTTCCTTCCCCTTCCCCTTCTCCTCCTCCTCCTCCTCCTCCTCCTCCTCCTCCTCATCATCATCATCATCATCATCATCACACCACCATCATTATCTGAGCGTAATACAAAATCCTGCATCAAGTTTTACCACGCAGTCTTCCTTCCATCTACCTCACCTGCTGAATATACACGCTAATTAAAAAGAAGAACAGACGGTACACGAAGAGAAAGGAAAAAGAAAAGGAGAAAAAAAACTACGAAGCGAAGGAAATGAAACAAGAAAAAAAAATGATGGTAAACTAATTTGGCGTTGGTGGAAGAAAATATGATATATAGAAGAAGGGAAAGTTTCATTTATAAAACAAACATAAATCTTGGTCTAGACTGTTCAGCGTTATTAAATATTAGTGCATTGAATAAGAAAGAGGAGCTTTGTTTCATTTATAAGAAATAATATAATAGTATAGAGTGTACGCAGAGTCTGTCCCTTCTCTGTATACGAGTAGAATTTTAATGTTTTTCCTCTGCATCTCTTATAAAGAAACAACATATTTAGTATAAAAATGTACCCCTTGAAACCAGGACAATATTTAATAAGAAAGTATCTCTTTATCTATCTCCCTGTCTGTCCGTCAGTCAGTCTGTCTGTCTGTATGTCTGTTTGCGTACTGATTTATCGAGTATGTCTGTCTATGTCCGTCTTGCCGCCTTCCTGTCTGTCTGTTTGCCCACCACTTGCCAGGAAGGAAGGAATATGTTGGTACACGAGAGAGAGAGAGAGAGAGAGAGAGAGAGAGAGAGAGAGAGAGAGAGAGAGAGAGAGAGAGAGAGAGAGAGAGAGAGAGAGAGAGAGAGAGAGAGAGAGAGAGAGAGAGAGAGAGAGAGAGAGAGAGAGAGAGAGAGAGAGAGAGAGACCCGTACTTTCCTCCTCTTCCCTTTAAAATTGTCAACACCACGTGGCACTCATTTTCTTGATCCCTCCTCCTTCCCCCCACCCCCAACCACCACCACTACCACTTCCACCTCCCTGTATAATCCTCTATCTCCTCTCCTATCGCCCACAATAACAACCCAGAAAGGAGACGCGTGGTCGTTCATTTACAGCGTCTTTGTACACACAAGACGTACTGAGAAGCGAGCTTGGGAACATGGCGAGGTGATGGAGTGAGGGGAGCGGGAAACTGAGTGGCGCAGTCGCTGTCGAAGGTTCTTGACTGACTGACTGACTGAATAATGCGTGGATGGATAGAGCGAGTGACTGAAGGATAGATATAATAGTCGATCCACTGATTGAAAACTGGCGAGTACAATCTAAAATGTCCCTAATTATAAAGGGACCAAAGCAAGAAACGGTAAAGTAAGGAATGTAAGGTAAGGAAAAGTATGGTAAGGTAAGATACGGTATGGCACACTTTTAATACGAGTTTAGGGTGTAATTAGACGATTTTATTGGCATTACGAAGAGTCTATGGAGGTCAGTAGATTAATGGCAAGAGTCTGTACTATTTTAATCCCTACATGAATTTCCGTAGCTGTATGAAATCGACACATAACAAGCAGAATATATATAATTACCTCCCAGTACTGAAAAAGGGCAAAACCAAAATAACTTACGAAAAACTAAGGTTAGCCGAGGGAGGCAGGGTTAACAAAGGTAAAGCCAAGCAAGTCGAGGTAGGGCAAGGCAAAATATGGTGAGGAAAGGACAGGTATGTAAAGCTTGTGAGCGGCAGGTGAGGGCGGGGCAGGGTGTGGACGTGAGTGGAGTGGAGAGACCGGCAGGCAGGTGGAGGTATGAAAGGCGCCTCGGATGACACACATAGCGACACGGGACAGGAGGGCATGGGTGTGGTAAGGTGTGGCAGGGTGTGGAACGGAGGAGGAGGAGGATGAGGAGGAGGAGGAGGAGGAGGAGGAGGAGGAGGAGGAGGAGGAGGAGGAGGAGGAGGAGGAGGGTTATGGCAAATCACATCTAAAACACGAGACCCCAAACACAGGCGACGATCTCGTGGACGAAGAATGTTTACGTGTTAGCTAATGTGATTACTGTGTGTGTGTGTGTGTGTGTGTGTCTGTGTGTCTGTGTGTGTGTGTGTGTGTGTGTGTGTGTGTGTGTGTGTATGTGTGTACGTGTGTGTTTAAGGAGAGGTAATGCACAGGATCCGAGAAGTTATGAGCTCTCCTGGACATTCCTGAATACAAAGAAGAAGAAGAAGAAGAAGAAGAAGAAGAAGAAGAAGAAGAAGAAGAAGAAGAAGAAGAAGAAGAAGAAGAAGAACAAGAAAAACAAGAACAAGAAGAAGAAGAAGTAAAAAACGAAAAAGAAAAAACATTATCATCAACAACAAAAGACCAGAACCACCACCACCACCACCACCACCACCATCACCACCACCGTCACGCGACCTTCCCTCCCCTTGGCCTTAGCGATGTCGTAGCCCCACAAGGCGTCTTTGCTGCGCTACCGTCACTGAGAGGCAGCGGGAAAACAAGATAAAAATTAAGATTCAATTGAGTTTCTTGGGCAATATACGTAATTTGACTCAAACTAGATATGAGAGAGAGAGAGAGAGAGAGAGAGAGAGAGAGAGAGAGAGAGAGAGAGAGAGAGAGAGAGAGAGAGAGAGGTATCCATGACAACGAAGCTACGACACCAAGAGCTCCTCTCTACCCATCGTCCTCCACTTCCCTCCTCCTCCTCCTCCTCCTCCTCCTCTTCCTCTTCCTCCTTCCAACGTCACGGCTTTCCCAATCTCCTCCTTCCCTTCATTAAAATTTCCTTATGGTTTCTTCTCACTTCCTACACTGGAGATAATTAGTACAGTTTCGCCCGCTGAATAATTAACATCCAGAGACTTACAACTTTCTTTTCTCCATTACTTAGAAGACACGCTGCCTGTTTAATACTTTCCTGTAGTAATTAAGTTTCCCTAAAAAAAAGAAGGGCAAAGCACCATTTCGCTGCTATAAAATCTGATGCTCATATTGTTAATAATTTAGTAGATGGATGTATGGTTGGATAAAATGTAAGTTTCCCTCGTAAAAAGAACGTTCCATGTTTTACTCTCTCCAAATAAGGACGAAATACATTCATGAGTGTTTTCACCACCAAATATGAGGAAGTAAAGGATAATGAATACAAGCAAACACCAAAATGAATGAATGAATAAAGGAATGTCGTTTCCATTGAAAAAAGAAAATGAGTTGGGGTACGCTTTCTTTCTCACAAAAATGGCGAAATAGTTTTGAGGAAGTATATAACATCAAACAATACAGTAATAAATTATCATGCTCATATTTTGCGTCAATTTTGAATAAGTATCAGGATTATCTATCACGTCGTTAACATGATTAAAAACTTCAGCTAATTTTTAAGTGTTCATAGAAAAAATCTGTTAGTAATCTCATCGTCGGCCTCGTATACGCTGCCTTTCAATATTTTGTGTTATTAAAATGATCGTCTTTATTATCATCACTATTTTCAGGTAATCTTCAAGTATTTTGGGGCAACCGGTAGAAAATAGTTTTCTTGTTACCTGCAATAACTTCATCTTATTATTAACACTTCCAACTTATTTTCATAAAGTAATTCAGAGAACCTAGCAGTGGCAATTTTCTGCGTGCACTCACCGCCCTTATTGTAAATGAAATTGCTTGAATAATTCTGTAAAATATACAAAGGGAAACAGGATGCGGTGCAGAGATTTCCCGACATCTCACTTTCTATGTTTACGTAATTCTGATCCTGAAAATAGGTACACAAATAGGTACATTCTGAAAAAAAGTGTATCCACTCTTCCTATGAAATAATATTTTGTTTCTATTTCTTTTGAAGTCCTTATCTGGCTTTGGTTAGCATATGAGCAAATGAAGAATACCTGCTTGTTTCTTCCATCTCTTTATCTACAAGTTCGTCTGTTTGTCTACTTGTTTATCAGACTACTTGTTTGTCTATCAATCTATAAGTAAACGTGTCTGTTTCTCCATATGTCTGTCTGTCTGACTAACTGTATGTCCGTCAAATCAACCTGTTTCCGTGGTATCCATCCGCCAGTTCGCTTGTCTGTCCGCATACCTGTCTGCTTGCGGGTCTGTCCATCTCTTAGGAAAATCTCATTACACTAAGCCCGTTCATATTTTTAAATCGAGTCTCGCTGCACGTAATAAGACTAAAGCTTTAAATACCCCCCTCTTCCTCCTCTTCCTCTTCCTCTTCCTCCTCCTCCTACTCCTACTACTACTTCTACTACTATGATGCTGTTGCTTAGCGAAAAAACAACAAATAATAATATAGTAACCTAATAAATCAATCAGTAAGGAACTAAACATGAAAGCAAAAGGAGCAAAAACTCACCATCTTTCATTACATTATCAACGCGTACTTATACTTAAAAAAAAAAAAAGAAATACGAGACAAACAAAGGATACACAGTCCCTCGTCCTATCATAGTTTCACTTCCACGAATTTAGACTGCAGGAATAACATACTTTCCTGCTTATTCTGACGACACCTCTTCTCGTCCGGGTGAAATACAAACGCGGTGCTCTGATATATGTTTTCGTCTATTTTTTGTGACTGAGGATCAAAGTCGCGTTTCCAAGAGGCGCCACATTTCTCGTAACAACATATTTCGTCCCGCCAAACTAGAAGGAACAGCTGATATTCCGCGCGCCCGTGTGTGTGTGTGTGTCTTCGGCTTCGTGGTACGGTATGTGTAAAACAGAGTAAGGTCTCTCTCTCTCTCTCTCTCTCTCTCTCTCTCTCTCTCTCTCTCCTGATCTAGCCTGGTTCCTAAAATAGCTCCTCCATCCCTACCCCCTCCCTTCCTCCATCCTTCCTTCCTTCCTGCCCGTCCTCAGGCTACACGAACTACATAGCTTCCCTCCCACCACCCACCTTTCCCTTCTTCCCACCCTCGCTAACACCAGACGCAGCACGCACTCCACCCATCCACCATACACCTGATCCACCCACCACCACCACCCCCCTCTCCACCTATCGCCCGTCCACTCATCAGGGATCATGTAAGGTCTTCTATTTTTACCAAAGGAGGTGTGGGAGGGGAGGGGAGTGCATCAGAAGCTCACGCATCTCATGGTACAGTAGCATCGTCGTCCCAGCTTCAGTTTGAATCCTTTGCCCTCAACCCATTGATAGTAAACGACTGTCAGCGAATTGAAGTGGAGAGAAATTTCAGAGTACATAAGGGTTAGAGACTATTTGCAGATGATTAGGTTAGGTTAGTTTAAATTGCCTATAACTATATATATCAGTTCATTACAGGTAACACAGCCAATGATCCGAACCCATTGTTATTTTTCAAGTGTGTTATCTTCGGTTAAGTTAGGTTGATTAATATAACTTGCAACATAATTTAATGACAGGTAATTGAAGTGATCGTAACCTAATGAATCGCAAAAGTGAATTGACTCGTCTTTTGTAAGCCAATGCATGTTTTCTGTTACTTGGTCCAGTCTAATAGTTGAATCTATCTCGATTTAACGTAATTTATCACAACCCATTCTTAATAGCTATGGTGGCTGATCTTAGTGTGGTATTCTCTTCACAGGAGGATTAGGCGGAGAAGAATGCAAGAAAAGAAATTATATGACGTAGAAGAGTCGACATTCTATGGCCTCCGTATGGTTACGTGCTTAGTAAGGTATGAGTATTTTTTTTTCAGTCTACCTCCTCTCTCTCTCTCTCTCTCTCTCTCTCTCTCTCTCTCTGGTTGGCTGGCTGGCTTCAATAGTAAGTGTCACCCTTCCCACTGAACAAAACGAAACAAAACAACCCTAGCACTTCCAGCTCCCTTCTTTCATGTTTTCCCTTGCGAGAATAGTCGTGCCACTGTCTTTTCCCCAGAATTTCAGGTGTGCGTGGGTGCCGCACGCCAACACGCTATCAGAACATCGTTATCATTATCATCATCACTACCATCATTACGTGACCTCCTTTCCAGTTTCCAGACTTGAAAGGCTGCCTCCAGAATCAGTTGCTATTTGTATAACAGCAAATGTACGTATTGAAACAGGTGCAAAGAAGGAGGTGGGCGAATATCGATGAATAGTTAGGGAAGCAGAAGAAAGAGACGGTAGGTAGATAGTACATGAATTAAGGCCACGTGGAGACCTTTGAGCCTTGCCGTCAGGACACTCCAATTCCATTACCCAGTTACCCTCAGCGGCGGCAGTAAGTGAGTGACTGACGCAGGCAGTAACAAGCGCTAAGTGAAGGTGACAGTGACGCATTAACCTTTCCTCCAGTCTGCACTTCCGGGACATTAAGCTTCCATTCTTGCCACTGCCGTTGAAAAAAAAGTGTTGTCCTTTTTTATTCATTGTTTTTAATTTCCTTTTCCTTTCGAGTCTTTTTTTCTATTTGTGTCTCTTTTTGCTTTTGATCTTTGATATCTTTCTTTTAGATATTTTTTTCTCTTTTTTAGTTTGTATACTTGTATTGTTATTTATGCATTCTGCGTTTTTCCATTTTTCTAGATGTTTTTTTTTTCATTTCGTCATTTCGCAATTCATTTTATAACTATTCGTAATTCATACATTTCTTTTTGCCTTCCTCTCATTTTAGTATTGCTTTGTGTGTGTTTTATTTACTTTTGACTTCATCTACGTTCTGTTCCGTAATTCCATATATTTCATTTTTAACTCCACACGGTTTCCAGTATTCCATTTGTTCTGCCGTTTCTGGTTCCCTTCACTTTTCACTATTGCAGTTTCCAGTCTTTCAATTCTGTCACAGTTTCAGATAATATTTTCTATTAATTTTCTAACTCCTGTATTTTTTTCCTTTTGCTAATTTGCAGCCACTTTTCTGTTTTCATATAATAATTCCAATCTTTCAGTTTCCGATGTTTTCTATCTTTAGTGACTCTTGCTGTCCTTCCCTTGACGAGTCTTCCACATCCTTCACTAATAAATGCACACATAAACTATACCTTCCTCATCGCGTTATAATAATTTCCAGCTCATTTTAGGAGAGAAATAAAAGACTACTGGAAACTAACACTTTTCCCTACAATATGATGCCAATTCGAAAAAAAATCTCTGCCTATTGCTCAATACTGAATATATTAAACGAACAACTTAAATAAAACGACATTAGTAATATTACAGGCGAGGGTAATCATCCTTTGACCATTAACACACATTAAATGAAGCAAAGCAGCGTGAATTTTAAGAAGGCTATTTCCTTAACTCAGTCCATAAGTTAGATATCAGAATAACATAAATTCCTATAACCATTAATATGAAATCAGCCAATGAAGCGACTCAGAAAGGCTCGTTGTATCTTTCCGGCCTTACAATATATCACGGAACGGAGTCATTCCTTCTATTTATCAATACACATGAAACCAAACTATAAATCGTGGAGTCAGGAGGGACGTCGCATCTCTCTGGCAACACTTCAACTTCCTTCCTTCTCAGGCGCCAAATTATCTTCTCGTTGTGGCGCCAGAATCAATTAATCAATAAATCAACCCTTTATTCCTTCCCTCCAGCGAGATAGGAGCGTCTTGTGCCACCGCCAGAATCAACCACTCAAACCTTCCTTTCTTCTTTCCAGCGATGAAGGTTCCTGTTCTATAGCGACGCAGGAATCAGTCAGTTAATACGTCCTTCTTTCCTGGTACCATTACGACACTCGCAATAACGAAAAGAGGAGAGACGAGGAGTATATCCAGAGCAGAAAGCTGGAGAAAGATCTTACCGTGCAGGATAACGAGAAGCAGAAATAACAGCAGGTTCATACTACGGAAAGAAATCATAAGGACAAAATATAAGAAGAGAGGGAAACTACAAGATAAACAATATACATGAGCGGGCCTGGAACGAGTCATTAAACATGTGTCGCCCCCCCCTCTCTCTCTCTCTCTCTCTCTCTCACTGTTTAATGTTTAGTGAGCTTTGGAGAGAGAGAGAGAGAGAGAGAGAGAGAGAGAGAGAGAGAGAGAGAGAGAGAGAGAGAGAGAGAGAGAGAGAGAGAGAGAGAGAGAGAGAGACGCATTTAGTTGAGTTCTGGTTTGAAGGCTCCGTTTTCTCTACTTCGTCTGTGGTCTAGAGAGAACGGGCACACGCTGCCTATGGAGGGGAAACTAGGAGAAACTGACACCACGACTACCATTAATATCTTCCAATTTTATAATCATGGAAAGAAAATGTTTAACGCGAAATCTCATAAGGATCCTTTTTGCGCCTCGTGAACTAATGCTGATCACTGTTCGTGTTTCTGATGTTGATAATGCACTTAGTGATCGCCTGAGCTTGAAGACACGTGGGGAGTAAAAGGCTAACGACATGACACAATGAAAGGGGTGAATACTTACCCTCCTGCAAGTCATGCGAGAAGAAGTATCCCACCGCATTATTTAAGTCTCACCTGAAAGAAAAAAAAAAGAAAAATACATTATAACATAACTCGAGGCATAAGTACAATTACTGGTTCAGACACACAGACAGACAGACAGACAGACAGACACACACACACACACACACACACACACACACACACCAATATACAAAATGAGCAGAGCCAATGTATCTTGAATAGTACCCGATGCTTGTGTTAGTTCCACCCGTTTTCTACTCCATATCACGAGGGGGGGTCGATTTATTTTTGGAATGTCAATATGTGGCGCAGAAACTACCGAGCAGCGCCTCCCTATCGGTGCACGTAATTCCCCTCAAGGATGTGTTTCGCTGCCGAGTGGCCTTGACGCGGCAGGAGGAGGGTGTGATGTCAGCAGGGCCGCCAGTGGTCTTACGTGCACAGCTGTCCGGACCCTGAGAACCGGACGTGACCTCACAGCATTATTTTCAGTTATGGACAGCTATTCGTTTGATGTGAAGAGCACTCAATAAAACAGATATGTCTCGGATACATATAGAGTGAGGGTCAAAGGAAGAGCGGCCAGACTTGTCAAGTAAAAGTGGAGGCTGACAAGGAGCGGTGGAGCGATAGGCCTGCCACGCCACGCACCTGTCAGGTAAGACGATGAGGTGGAGGAAGAGAAAACTAGGTCAAGGGTGTTTTATCTATTTATTTTTTTCATCTTTTTCGAGTCGTAACTACGAAGTTGTAGCATCTTACATTGGGGGAGAGGAGGGAGACTAAGAGCGTTGAGAGGCACCCACTTCAAATTTATAGTCGATCATGTGGCTCAGGTGGTGCCGCTTAACACGCAGTTAGAAAGTTCGGAACATAAATGGTCTTGTAATTCCACTCCAGACCAAATACGAGACATTTCTCTGTAATTGCAAATTGTAAAGGATATCGTGAGCTCAAATCAGGAAATGTTCAATACTGTATCCACAAATAACATATCGTCATTACTGTGGAGAAGAAATGGAAGCTTAACAGATTTTTAAGGATTGACTATTCTCTGAGCAACACAAGTGTACACAATATGTACACATACTTGATATACTAAGGCCTCTCTCATGTCACTGAACACTTCACTCTTCACGCATGTTACTCATTGACCTTCACTTCCCTACGATGTACAGGCCACGCTACAGTCTCAATTACCGTGACGTCCTGTGCTTTTCCCCACCTTTTCATCAAAACCTCATCTTGTTCCTCTCGGCGATGCAATATTTCTACGGATATTGATAAAAAGCCACCACGAGAACCTGACACCTTGACTTCATCTTGTTCCTGTCTAGCGATGCAATTTTCCCACTGATTCTGATAAAAGGGCACCGCAGGAGTCTGACACCTTGACCTCCTGACCATTTACTCTTCATCAGCTTCACGCGGCGCCCCTCAGCGAGCAGGACGTGACGATGAGGAGCAGGAGTGGGAGGCGATATAGAGCAGATGGGGCCATGGAGGGCTGAGGAAAGCTAGTCAGGAACTGCCAGGTAGGGTGCATACTTAGGCACTACAGTAAGGGACCTCAGCACCACAGGACCCTTAGTGTTCAGAGAGGAGAGTGGTGCGAAAAGAAGGCTGAAGGAAGGAGGGAGGGAGAGAGAGAGAGAGAGAGAGAGAGAGAGAGAGAGAGAGAGAGAGAGAGAGAGAGAGAGCTGAGAGAG
>CM035191.1:14558383-14575231 GCA_020233015.1 Callinectes sapidus
TAAGCTTCCATTTCTTCTCCACACAGTAATGACGATATGTTCTTTGTGGAAACAGTATTGAACATTTCCTGATTTGAGTTCATGATATCCTTTACAATTTGCAATAACAGAGAAATGTCCCTTATTTGGTCTGGAGTAGGAATTACAAGACCATTTATGTTCCGAACTTTCTAACTGCGTGTTAAGCGGCACCACCTGAGCCACATGATCGACTATAAATTTGAAGTGGGTGCCTCTCAACGCTCTTAGTCTCCCTCCTCTCCCCCAGTGTAAGATGCTACAACTTCGTAGTTACGACTCGAAAAAGATGAAAAAAATAAATAGATAAAACACCCTTGACCTAGTTTTCTCTTCCTCCACCTCATCGTCTTACCTGACAGGTGCGTGGCGTGGCAGGCCTATCGCTCCACCGCTCCTTGTCAGCCTCCACTTTTACTTGACAAGTCTGGCCGCTCTTCCTTTGACCCTCACTCTATATGTATCCGAGACATATCTGTTTTATTGAGTGCTCTTCACATCAAACGAATAGCTGTCCATAACTGAAAATAATGCTGTGAGGTCACGTCTGGTTCTCAAGGTCCGGACAGCTGTGCACGTAAGACCACTGGCGGCCCTGCTGACATCACACCCTCCTCCTGCCGCGTCAAGGCCACTCGGCAGCGAAACACATCCTTGAGGGGAATTACGTGCACCGATAGGGAGGCGCTGCTCGGTAGTTTCTGCGCCACATATTGACATTCCAAAAATAAATCGACCCCCCCTCGTGATATGGAGTAGAAAACGGGTGGAACTAACACAAGCATCGGGTACTATTCAAGATACATTGGCTCTGCTCATTTTGTATATTGGTGTGTGTGTGTGTGTGTGTGTGTGTGTGTGTGTGTCTGTCTGTCTGTCTGTCTGTCTGTGTGTCTGAACCAGTAATTGTACTTATGCCTCGAGTTATGTTATAATGTATTTTTCTTTTTTTTTTCTTTCAGGTGAGACTTAAATAATGCGGTGGGATACTTCTTCTCGCATGACTTGCAGGAGGGTAAGTATTCACCCCTTTCATTGTGTCATGTCGTTAGCCTTTTACTCCCCACGTGTCTTCAAGCTCAGGCGATCACTAAGTGCATTATCAACATCAGAAACACGAACAGTGATCAGCATTAGTTCACGAGGCGCAAAAAGGATCCTTATGAGATTTCGCGTTAAACATTTTCTTTCCATGATTATAAAATTGGAAGATATTAATGGTAGTCGTGGTGTCAGTTTCTCCTAGTTTCCCCTCCATAGGCAGCGTGTGCCCGTTCTCTCTAGACCACAGACGAAGTAGAGAAAACGGAGCCTTCAAACCAGAACTCAACTAAATGCGTCTCTCTCTCTCTCTCTCTCTCTCTCTCTCTCTCTCTCTCTCTCTCTCTCTCTCTCTCTCTCTCTCTCTCTCTCTCTCTCTCTCTCTCTCTCCAAAGCTCACTAAACATTAAACAGTGAGAGAGAGAGAGAGAGAGAGAGAGGGGGGGGCGACACATGTTTAATGACTCGTTCCAGGCCCGCTCATGTATATTGTTTATCTTGTAGTTTCCCTCTCTTCTTATATTTTGTCCTTATGATTTCTTTCCGTAGTATGAACCTGCTGTTATTTCTGCTTCTCGTTATCCTGCACGGTAAGATCTTTCTCCAGCTTTCTGCTCTGGATATACTCCTCGTCTCTCCTCTTTTCGTTATTGCGAGTGTCGTAATGGTACCAGGAAAGAAGGACGTATTAACTGACTGATTCCTGCGTCGCTATAGAACAGGAACCTTCATCGCTGGAAAGAAGAAAGGAAGGTTTGAGTGGTTGATTCTGGCGGTGGCACAAGACGCTCCTATCTCGCTGGAGGGAAGGAATAAAGGGTTGATTTATTGATTAATTGATTCTGGCGCCACAACGAGAAGATAATTTGGCGCCTGAGAAGGAAGGAAGTTGAAGTGTTGCCAGAGAGATGCGACGTCCCTCCTGACTCCACGATTTATAGTTTGGTTTCATGTGTATTGATAAATAGAAGGAATGACTCCGTTCCGTGATATATTGTAAGGCCGGAAAGATACAACGAGCCTTTCTGAGTCGCTTCATTGGCTGATTTCATATTAATGGTTATAGGAATTTATGTTATTCTGATATCTAACTTATGGACTGAGTTAAGGAAATAGCCTTCTTAAAATTCACGCTGCTTTGCTTCATTTAATGTGTGTTAATGGTCAAAGGATGATTACCCTCGCCTGTAATATTACTAATGTCGTTTTATTTAAGTTGTTCGTTTAATATATTCAGTATTGAGCAATAGGCAGAGATTTTTTTTCGAATTGGCATCATATTGTAGGGAAAAGTGTTAGTTTCCAGTAGTCTTTTATTTCTCTCCTAAAATGAGCTGGAAATTATTATAACGCGATGAGGAAGGTATAGTTTATGTGTGCATTTATTAGTGAAGGATGTGGAAGACTCGTCAAGGGAAGGACAGCAAGAGTCACTAAAGATAGAAAACATCGGAAACTGAAAGATTGGAATTATTATATGAAAACAGAAAAGTGGCTGCAAATTAGCAAAAGGAAAAAAATACAGGAGTTAGAAAATTAATAGAAAATATTATCTGAAACTGTGACAGAATTGAAAGACTGGAAACTGCAATAGTGAAAAGTGAAGGGAACCAGAAACGGCAGAACAAATGGAATACTGGAAACCGTGTGGAGTTAAAAATGAAATATATGGAATTACGGAACAGAACGTAGATGAAGTCAAAAGTAAATAAAACACACACAAAGCAATACTAAAATGAGAGGAAGGCAAAAAGAAATGTATGAATTACGAATAGTTATAAAATGAATTGCGAAATGACGAAATGAAAAAAAAAACATCTAGAAAAATGGAAAAACGCAGAATGCATAAATAACAATACAAGTATACAAACTAAAAAAGAGAAAAAAATATCTAAAAGAAAGATATCAAAGATCAAAAGCAAAAAGAGACACAAATAGAAAAAAAGACTCGAAAGGAAAAGGAAATTAAAAACAATGAATAAAAAAGGACAACACTTTTTTTTCAACGGCAGTGGCAAGAATGGAAGCTTAATGTCCCGGAAGTGCAGACTGGAGGAAAGGTTAATGCGTCACTGTCACCTTCACTTAGCGCTTGTTACTGCCTGCGTCAGTCACTCACTTACTGCCGCCGCTGAGGGTAACTGGGTAATGGAATTGGAGTGTCCTGACGGCAAGGCTCAAAGGTCTCCACGTGGCCTTAATTCATGTACTATCTACCTACCGTCTCTTTCTTCTGCTTCCCTAACTATTCATCGATATTCGCCCACCTCCTTCTTTGCACCTGTTTCAATACGTACATTTGCTGTTATACAAATAGCAACTGATTCTGGAGGCAGCCTTTCAAGTCTGGAAACTGGAAAGGAGGTCACGTAATGATGGTAGTGATGATGATAATGATAACGATGTTCTGATAGCGTGTTGGCGTGCGGCACCCACGCACACCTGAAATTCTGGGGAAAAGACAGTGGCACGACTATTCTCGCAAGGGAAAACATGAAAGAAGGGAGCTGGAAGTGCTAGGGTTGTTTTGTTTCGTTTTGTTCAGTGGGAAGGGTGACACTTACTATTGAAGCCAGCCAGCCAACCAGAGAGAGAGAGAGAGAGAGAGAGAGAGAGAGAGAGAGGAGGTAGACTGAAAAAAAAATACTCATACCTTACTAAGCACGTAACCATACGGAGGCCATAGAATGTCGACTCTTCTACGTCATATAATTTCTTTTCTTGCATTCTTCTCCGCCTAATCCTCCTGTGAAGAGAATACCACACTAAGATCAGCCACCATAGCTATTAAGAATGGGTTGTGATAAATTACGTTAAATCGAGATAGATTCAACTATTAGACTGGACCAAGTAACAGAAAACATGCATTGGCTTACAAAAGACGAGTCAATTCACTTTTGCGATTCATTAGGTTACGATCACTTCAATTACCTGTCATTAAATTATGTTGCAAGTTATATTAATCAACCTAACTTAACCGAAGATAACACACTTGAAAAATAACAATGGGTTCGGATCATTGGCTGTGTTACCTGTAATGAACTGATATATATAGTTATAGGCAATTTAAACTAACCTAACCTAATCATCTGCAAATAGTCTCTAACCCTTATGTACTCTGAAATTTCTCTCCACTTCAATTCGCTGACAGTCGTTTACTATCAATGGGTTGAGGGCAAAGGATTCAAACTGAAGCTGGGACGACGATGCTACTGTACCATGAGATGCGTGAGCTTCTGATGCACTCCCCTCCCCTCCCACACCTCCTTTGGTAAAAATAGAAGACCTTACATGATCCCTGATGAGTGGCTGGGCGATAGGTGGAGAGGGGGGTGGTGGTGGTGGGTGGATCAGGTGTATGGTGGATGGGTGGAGTGCGTGCTGCGTCTGGTGTTAGCGAGGGTGGGAAGAAGGGAAAGGTGGGTGGTGGGAGGGAAGCTACGTAGTTTGTGTAGCCTGAGGACGGGCAGGAAGGAAGGAAGGATGGAGGAAGGGAGGGGGTAGGGATGGAGGAGTTATTTTAGGAACCAGGCTAGATCAGTGGAGAGAGAGAGAGAGAGAGAGAGAGAGAGAGAGAGAGAGAGAGAGAGAGAGAGAGAGAGAGAGAGAGAGAGAGAGAGAGAGAGAGAGAGAGAGAGAGAGAGAGAGAGAGAGAGAGAGACCTTACTCCGTTTTACACATACCGTACCACGAAGCCGAAGACACATACACACACACACGCGCGCGCGGAATATCAGCTGTTCCTTCTAGTTTGGCGGGACGAAATATGTTGTTACGAGAAATGTGTCGCCTCTTGGAAACGCGACTTTGATCCTGAGTCACAAAAAATAGACGAAAACATATATCAGAGCACCGCGTTTGTATTTCACCCGGACGAGAAGAGGTGTCGTCAGAATAAGCAGGAAAGTATGTTATTCCTGCAGTCTAAATTCGTGGAAGTGAAACTATGATAGGACGGGGGACTGTGTTTCCTTTGTTTGTCTCGTATTTCATTTTTCTTAAAGTATAAGTACGCGTTGATGATGTAATGAAAGATGGTAAGTTTTTGCCCATTTTCCTTTCATGTTTAGTTCCTTACTGATTGATTTATTAGTGTACTATATTATTATTTGTTTTTTTTCGCTAAGCAGTAGCAGCATAGTTGTAGTAGTAGTAGGAGTAGGAGGAGGAGGAAGAGGAAGAGGAAGAGGAGGAAGAGGGGGGTATTTAAAGCTTTAGTCTTATTACGTGCAGCGAGACTCGATTTAAAAATATGAACGGGCTTAGTGTAATGAGATTTTCCTAAGAGATGGACAGACCCGCAAGCAGACAGGTATGCGGACAGACAAGCGAACTGGTGGATGGATACCACGGAAACAGGTTGATTTGACAGACATACAGTTAGTCAGACAGACAGACAGACAGACAGGTTTACTTGTAGATTAATAGACAAACAAGTAGTCTGATAAACAAGTAGACAAACCGACGAACTTGTAGATAAAGAGAGGTGAAAGAAACAAGCAGGTATTCTTCATTTGCTCATATGATAACCAAAGCCAGATAAGGACTTCAAAAGAAATAGAAACGAAATATTATTTCATAGCAAGAATTATTACACTTTTTTTCAGAATGTACCTATTTGTGTACCTATTTTCAGGATCAGAATTACGTAAACATAGAAAGTGAGATGTCGGGAAATCTCTGCACCGCATCCTGTTTCCCTTTGTATATTTTCCAGAATTATTCAAGCAATTTCATTTACAATAAGGGCGGTGAGTGCACGCAGAAAATTGCCACTGCTAGGTTCTCTGAATTACTTTATGAAAATAAGTTGGAAGTGTTAATAATAAGATGAAGTTATTGTAGGTAACAAGAAAACTACTTTCTACCAGTTGCCCCAAAATACTTGAAGATTACCTGAAAATAGTGATGCTAATAAACACGATCATTTTGATAACACAAAATATTGAAAGGCAGCGTATACGAGGCCGACGATGAGATTACTAACAGATTTTTTTTATGAACACTTAAAAATTAGCTGAAGTTTTTAATCATGTTAACGACGTGATAGATAATCCTTCTACTTATTCAAAATTGACGCAAAATATGAGCATGATAATTTATTACTGTATTGTTTGATGTTATACACTTCCTCAAAACTATTTCGCCATTTTTGTGAGAAAGAAAGCGTACCCCAACTCATTTTCTTTTTTCAATGGAAACGACATTCCTTTATTCATTCATTCATTTTGGTGTTTGCTTGTATTCATTATCCTTTACTTCCTCATATTTGGTGGTGAAAACACTCATGAATGTATTTCGTCCTTATTTGGAGAGAGTAAAACATGGAACGTTCTTTTTACGAGGGAAACTTACATTTTATCCAACCATACATCCATCTACTAAATTATTAACAATATGAGCATCAGATTTTATAGCAGCGAAATGGTGCTTTGCCCTTCTTTTTTTTAGGGAAACTTAATTACTACAGGAAAGTATTAAACAGGCAGCGTGTCTTCTAAGTAATGGAGAAAAGAAAGTTGTAAGTCTCTGGATGTTAATTATTCAGCGGGCGAAACTGTACTAATTATCTCCAGTGTAGGAAGTGAGAAGAAACCATAAGGAAATTTTAATGAAGGGAAGGAGGAGATTGGGAAAGCCGTGACGTTGGAAGGAGGAAGAGGAAGAGGAGGAGGAGGAGGAGGAGGAGGAGGGAAGTGGAGGACGATGGGTAGAGAGGAGCTCTTGGTGTCGTAGCTTCGTTGTCCTCTCTCTCTCTCTCTCTCTCTCTCTCTCTCTCTCTCTCTCTCTCTCGTCTCTCTCTCTCTCTCTCTCTCTCTCTCTCTCTCTCTCTCTCTCTCTCTCTCTCTCTCTCTCTCTCTCATATCTAGTTTGAGTCAAATTACGTATATTGCCCAAGAAACTCAATTGAATCTTAATTTTTATCTTGTTTTCCCGCTGCCTCTCAGTGACGGTAGCGCAGCAAAGACGCCTTGTGGGGCTACGACATCGCTAAGGCCAAGGGGAGGGAAGGTCGCGTGACGGTGGTGGTGGTGGTGGTAGTGGTGGTGGTGGCTCTGGTCTTTTGTTGTTGATGATAATGTTTTTTCTTTTTCGTTTTTAACTTCTTCTTCTTGTTTTTGTTCTTCTTGTTCTTGTTCTTGTTCTTCTTCTACTTCTTCTTCTTCTTCTTCTTCTTCTTCTTCTTCTTCTTCTTCTTCTTCTTCTTCTTCTTCTTCCTCTTCTTCTTCTTCTTTGTATTCAGGAATGTCCAGGAGAGCTCATAACTTCTCGGATCCTGTGCATTACCTCTCCTTAAACACACACACACACACACACACACACACACACACACACACACACACACACACACACACACACACACACACACACACACAGTAATCACATTAGCTAACACGTAAACATTCTTCGTCCACGAGATCGTCGCCTGTATTTGGAGTCTCGTGTTTTAGATGTGATTTGCCATAACCCTCCTCCTCCTCCTCCTCCTCCTCCTCCTCCTCCTCCTCCTCCTCCTCCTCCTCCTCCTCCTCCTCCTCCTGCCACACCTTACCACACCCATGCCCTCCTGTCCCGTGTCGCTATGTGTGTCATCCGAGGCGCCTTTCATACCTCCACCTGCCTGCCGGTCTCTCCACTCCGCTCACGTCCACACCCTGCCCCGCCCTCACCTGCCGCTCAGAAGCTTTACATACCTGTCCTTTCCTCACCATATTTTGCCTTGCCCTACCTCGACTTGCTTGGCTTTACCTAACTTAACCCTGCCTCCCTCGGCTAACCTTAGTTTTTCGTAAGTTATTTTGGTTTTACCCTTTTCAGTACTGGGATGTGGTTATATATATTCTGTTTGTTATGTGTCGATTTCATACAGCCTCGGAAGTTCATGTAAGGATTAAAAATAGTACAGACTCTGGCCATTAATCTTCTGACCTCCATAGACTCTTCGTAATGCCAATAAAATCGTCTAATTACACCCAAAACTCGTATTAAAAGTGTTCCCCAGTACCTTACCATACTTTACCTTGCCTTACCTTACATTCCTTACTTTACCGTTTCTTGCTTTGGTCCCTTTATAATTAAGGACATTTTAGATTGTACTCGCCAGTTTTCAATCAGTGGATCGATTATTATATCTATCCTTCAGTCACTCACTCTATCCATCCACGCATTATTCAGTCAGTCAAGAACCTTCGACAGCGACTGCGCCACTCAGTTTCCCGCTCCCCTCACTCCATCACCTTGCTATGTTCCCAAGCTCGCTTCTCAGTACGTCTTGTATGTACAAAGACGCTGTAAATGAACGACCACGCGTCTCCTTTCTGGGTTGTTATTGTGGGCGATAGGAGAGGAGATAGAGGATTATACAGGGAGGTGGAAGTGGTAGTGGTGGTGGTTCGGGGTGGGGGGAAGGAGGAGGGATCAAGAAAATGAGTGCCACGTGGTGTTGACAATTTTAAAGGGAAGAGGAGGAAAGTACGGGTCTCTCTCTCTCTCTCTCTCTCTCTCTCTCTCTCTCTCTCTCTCTCTCTCTCTCTCTCTCTCTCTCTCTCTCTCTCTCTCTCTCTCTCGCGTATACCAACATATTCCTTCCTTCCTGGCAAGTGGTGGGCAAACAGACAGACAGGAAGGCGGCAAGACGGACACAGACAGACATACTCGATAAATCAGTACGCAAACAGACATACAGACAGACAGACTGACTGACGGACAGACAAGCAGATATATAAACAGATATTTTCTTATTAAATATTGTCCTGGTTTCAAGGGGTACATTTTTATACTAAATACGTTGTTTCTTTATAAGAGATACAGAGGAAAAACATTAAAATTCTACTCGTATACAGAGAAGGGACAGACTCTGCGTACGCTCTATACTATTATATTATTTCTTATAAATGAAACAAAGCTCCTCTTTCTTATTCAATGCACTAATATTTAATAACGCTGAACAGTCTAGACCAAGATTTATGTTTGTTTTATAAATGAAACTTTCCCTTCTTCTATATATCATATTTTCTTCCACCAACGCCAAATTAGTTTACCATCTTCTTTTTTTCCTTTCTTGTTTCATTTCCTTCGCTTCGTAGTTTTTTTTTTTTTTCTCCTTTTCTTTTTCCTTTCTCTTCGTGTACCGTCTGTTCTTCTTTTTAATTAGCGTGTATATTCAGCAGGTGAGGTAGATGGAAGGAAGACTGCGTGGTAAAACTTGATGCAGGATTTTGTATTACGCTCAGATAATGATGGTGGTGTGATGATGATGATGATGATGAGGAGGAGGAGGAGGAGGAGGAGGAAAAATAAGAGTATATATTTTCCCATCCCATCCTCTTTCTCTCAACTAAAGACAAAAAATACGTAGTGTTTTGCTCTCTATACGAAATGTACCTTTGTTTTCGTTGGTACACGAATACATTTATCATATAATAAACTACGAGAGGAAAAATATGTATTTGAGTCTTCTTGGTAAATGCCTTTTATCTTTTCTCCTTTCAACCTCCTCCTTTTTTTTGCTTCTTCCTCCTTCCTTTACCTTCCCTCTCCACATTCTTTTCATATCATCTTTTCTCTACTTCTTACCTTTCATCTTCCTCTACCCTTCTTCTTCATGTCTCTTACCTCTTCCTCTTCCACCTCCTCCTCTTTCCTTTCCTTTCCTTACCTCTCTGCATTGGCTTTTTCCTACTATCTTTATTCCTCATTTCTCTTCCATCACCTGCGTCAGTCTCCTTTCGTTATCAACCTCCTTCACACGTTCCCCTTCTCCTCTTCTTCTTCCTCTTCCTCTTCCTCCTCCTCCTCCCGGCGCATTAAGAAATGTCCCGTTAAAAGGAAGGCATGTATTCTGAAACTCTTTTCTCCCACACCTTGAGTATTTTCAAAAGCCACAGAGATGATTAGCTGCGTTTTCTGTTGATACTGTGCAAATATTGTCTTTCTGTCACTAGAACCTTGAAAAACACACTTGAAAATCCGTATAACTTCAACTAGAGACTTTAGTGGAGGTGCGGTGGAGAAACGGTTCAAAATTTGGCTCGAAGTTTTATTGATGGATTGGCGGGAAGACTTTTGGATGAGTGGACTTAGAAAAACACACTTAAAAATCCGTATAAACTCAACTAGATACTTTTTTCTTTTAAGTGAGTGGAGGTGCAGTGGAGAAACGTTTAAGAATACGGCCCGAAGTGTTACAAGCTAGGTTAGGTTAGATTAGATTAAGTTAAGTATAAGCTAGGTTACGTTAGGTTAGGTTTACACTGAGCGGACCCACGGACAGGCAAGAAGTGCATCGGGAAACACTCAGCCCGACGTCCGACAGGTGAGAGGCGCATCCAGACAGGTGAAGGTGAGGTGGGAGGGGCAGATAAGTAGGGGAAGGTAAGGGGGGGAAGGAGGGAAAGAGGCAGTGGGCGATGCGTCAGAAGAGGAGGGCGAAAAGGAGGAGGAAGAAGAGAAGGAAGAGGAAGAGGAGGACAAGAGGTCAAGGTCACTGCTAATCGATGGGTCATTTGGGATTCATGATGATTTTGTTATGTTTTGATAAGATTTCGTTTGTTTTGTTTTGTTTTTCTTTTTTTCTTGCTTTTTTTTCTTTCATTGTGTTTGTTCAAGGCTTGTTTCCGTGTCGTGTTTGTTTAATATGCTTTAATGTTTTCTTATTTCTCGTGTTTTTCTTTTCTAAAGTAAAGAGTATTTTTCGAAAATGATTCACCAATCTGTTTGCTTAGACGTTTCAAGACTATGCGATATTATTTCCTCGTTTTTTTCTCTTTCCTTTCTTTTCTTTTGATATTTGTCTTATATCCATCTCATTTTCAACGCATTAGCATAAGATACGATCCCAGAAAAGAAAAAAAAAATCACTTCTATAAAACTTGTATTAGGATCAGCTCCTCAATGGGTGTTTCTCTAATCCCTTCAGCACTGGGACACGTGTTTATATTTATTCTGCATACTATTTGTCGATTTTATACAGCTTCAGAAACTCGTGTGGGATACTGACCATTAATCTTCTGAATAGACCCCCACCTAATGTCAATAATAAAGTCATGGTAAAAATGTGTCCCAATACTGAAGGGTTTAGGTTCTTATTTTTACCCTACACTGTTTTCCCCTTCTTACGTAAAAACAACAACAAATAAACAGCAACTAACAACCCAACCCACAAAATGACTCGATTCCCTGACGTGTAATTTCGCTCGTGCGTCATAACACTCACGTAAATATACAGAAAGTCAATGTCATTCACTGCATCGGACATTCATCACGCGGGAATCGTTACCAATGCCATTCACTCGCCTCATTCCATCTTGCATTATTCATCCTCCTTGACTCAGATGAAGGTGGTGGTTGTGGTGGTGGTGGTGGTGGATAGGGATGAGGTGCTGACGCGTGAATGAGAGTTGTGGAGGAGAGTGACGGTACATTTTCACTAAGACACTTCTCTTTCATTCCTGTCCTCCATTCATTCGTCTCTTTTCCTCTCTCTATGTATTCTCTGAGTCCTCTTCTTCCTTGCTTCTCTCCTTTTTTGTCCCGTGTTTTCTCTTCCTTTCCTTCTTTCGTTCGTCTCTTTTCCTCTCTCCGTCTTCTGTGTTTCCTCTTCTTCCTTGCTATTTTTTTCCTCCGTGTTTTCTCTTCCTTTCCTGCTTTCATTCGTCTCTTTTCTTCTCTCTGTATTCTCTGATTCCTCTTCTTCCTTGCTATTTTCCTTTTTTCCGTGTCTTCTCTTCCTTTCCTTCTTTCATTCGTCTCTTTTCCTCTCTCTGTATTCCCTGATTCCTCTCCTTCTTTCCTACTTTTGTTCTTCCGTGTCTTCTTTCCTTCCCTTATCGAATTATCCACCTTTTCTCTCATTTCTTCTTTGTATTTTAGTTATTTTTTTATATATTCATGACTGAGGTGAGATTAGGTTGATTAAGATTAGATAAGGTTAGTTTAGGTTAGGTTACGTTAGGTTAGGATACGTTAGATTAGGTTAGGTGAGGTAAGGTAAGGCACGTTAATTCACTCCCCACCAGGTGTACAGAATCTCAGGTGAGGCGTGAATCTTCCTGGCTGCTGATGTTGACGTTGGTGTGTGTGTGTGTGTGTTCGTGTGAGAAGGAGAGAGAGAGAGAGAGAGGAACCTTTTCAGCGCGCGACCCATTTCTCTGTTTTTATGAAGGTGCCGTGAATGGAGGGTGTGAGGCATTAGTCCTCCCCCATACCTTGGTTTCTTTTCTCTCCCCTTTTTTAAGTCCTTTACATTACCTCACGTCTCTCTCTCCCCTCTCGTTTCTCTCTTTTTATTCATTACTCTGACTTCCTTTACATTACGTTGTCCTCTCTCTCTCTCTCTCTCTCTCTCTCTCTCTCTCTCTCTCTCTCTCTCTCTCTCTCTCTCTCTCTCTCTCTCTCTCTCTCTTCTTACGATTCTTCTTTTTTCATCTCACCTCGTCGTTCTTCATCTCTTTTCCTCCTCATTTTTCTCCTCCTCCTCCTCCTCCTCCTCCTCCTCCTCCTCCCCTGGCAATATATCATCACCTTACATTATACCGTCTTCTCGTGAATCCTTAATACCACAAGCTGGCTGTTGCGTGGACCGACGTTGTAAAGATACGGGGATGGAGAAGAGGAGGAGGAAGAGGAGGAGGAGGAGGAGGAGGAGAACTAGCAGTGGATATGTGGTAGCCTTATATTTCTTACGTTTTGCTGTAATATTTAATGAGTTGGGAGGAGTTTACGTTTAGTTAGGTGTGTTTTTTGTTTTGTTTTTTGCGTGTTATTGGTGTTTTTTTCTTTTTAGGCATTTTTTTTTCAATACAAGTGTTCTTTCTTTCTTATTTCGTTCTTCTTGTGTTAGGATCGTTATGTTTTTTTTGTTTTATTTCTACCTATCCTCTCATTCCATTTTACTTCTTTTTCCTCCTCCTCCTCCTCCTCCTCCTCCCCCCCCCCCTTCTTCTCGTCACGCTCTTGTTTCATACACGTCCCGCCTCCTCTCCACCATTTTTACGTTTTCCTTCGTGTTTTCGTGACCTCTGCTATCCTTCCCAGTTTTATATTTGATTCTTTTTTTTTGTCCACCCACCCTCTTCTCTGCTCGCCATATTTCCTTCATTTTTTTTTTTTCTCTCTCTCTCTCTCTCCTTCTCTCTCTTCCTGCTGCTCTTCCGTCTCCGCCTTCAAGTCCCACACACGCCACATATTCCTCTTCCTTCACCATAAAATTTTCCCTCTTGCGGTAAAATTTCCATACCTTCTATTTTTACAAGGAATGCAGTGGTCCTCCTCGTCTGTCTCCTTTTTCCTTCCTTGCTAGCTTCTTGGCCTGAGGGGGGAGAAAGACGTGTGTGTGTGAGGGGGGGGCAGGGGGGTGGGGGAGGGGGAGGGGAGGAACCTTCTTTTGTTCTATCCTTTTCTATTACATGTTTAGTTTGTCTTTTGTCTTTACTTCAAGTTGGTTGATTTTTCTTTCTTTCTAAGGTGTCTTCGTGTGTGTGCCTTACCTCTTCTTCTGCTTTCTTCTTCTTCTTCTTCTTCTTCTTCTTCTTCTTCTTCTTCTTTTTCTTCTTCTTCTTCTTCTTCTTCTTCTTCTTCTTCTTCTTCTTTCTTCTCCTCCTCCTCTTTCACACCACATTTTTCTTTCCCTTTCTCTTTCATCTCCTGCCATGTTTCTCCCTCCTCTTATCTTCTCCCTGTCTTCATCTCTTCACCTTAATAGTCTCTCTCTCTCTCTCTCTCTCTCTCTCTCTCTCTCTCTCTCTCTCTCTCTCTCTCTCTCTCTCTCTCTCTCTCTCTCTCTCTCTCTTCCCAAATCACTTATCCTCGTTCTATTCTCAAAGCTTTTGTTTCCATTTTTTACCTCTCACTCTCTTTATCATTCGAATCTCATGGTTCTCGTATATTTCGGAACCTTCTGCATCTCCTTGTTCTTCTTTTTTTTCCTTTGTATTTATTTTTCCATTAGTTTTTATCTCCGTCTTCATTATTCCTCTTCCGTGTTCCATTTTTTCCAATGCTCCTCTATTACATTTTCTCTTCAAACTTTTATCCGTCTTTTATCCGTCTTCTTTTTTTTTTATCCTCTTCTATGCTTATCTTTCTTCCTTCATATAAAACTAATACACTCGTGAGTCTTACGTGTGTGTGTGTGTGTGTGTGTGTGTGTGTATGTGTGTTATTTATTTATCCTCATAATCAGTCGCATTATTTTCTGCCTCTAGTGTTTCCTTCTTTCCTTTTTTTAGATTAGTTCATAATTCTTTTTCAACGTATTTGGTGAAAAAGGGTTTTTTTATAATTTTCTTTCCTCTTGCTTTCATCTTACTCACTCTTCCATTTTTCTTTTCTTCTCTCCCGCCTACACACACGCACACACACACACACACACACACACACACACACACACACACACACACACACACACACACACACACACACACACACACACACACACACACACGGTTCTCTTTGAAATATATACCAGAACAAAAAGAGAGAAAAATATCCGCACTTCTTTTTCATTACTAACGTTGCAGAAGGCTTAAAGAAAAGGAAGGAAAATGAAAAAAAATAAATGAATAAAATAACGATGTGCTACACGATTCCTTGGAAAAGAACGTGCTCTATTATTTATTTTTTTCGTAGCAGGGATGTGGGTGGGTGACGAGGTGGAAGCATTGAAAATCTCTGGTTGATATATATATATAAGTAGGTGGAAGAAAGATAAAAAAAAATACATAGATTAGGTCCCAGTAACGTGTGATGACATGTATAGTGAGTGCAGTAACGTAGTGTTGTTGTAGTTATTGTTAGTGGATATTGATCGTGGCATTGTATAGGAATTCACTGTCAGTATACTAAGCAAAGTAAACTATGGTGGTGTGTTGGATGGTGGACATAGAGAGGTGGTTGTGTTTGACTTAGATTTGGTGGTAATGGTAGTAGTAGTAGTAGTAGTAGTAGTAGTAGTAGTAGTATTGGTATGTGTTGCATGTTTAGAATTGCTGTTGTTATTGCTGATGATATTGGTTACCGATGCAAAATGACTGCATGTCCAAAAGCATGATTGTGTGTGTGTGTGTGTGTGTGTGTGTGTGTGTGTATGTGTGTGTGTGTGTGTGTGTGTGTGTGTGTGTGTGTGTGTGTGTGTGTGTTTTTGTTGTGTGTGTGTGTGTGTGTGTGTGTGTGTGTGTGTGTGTGTGTGTGTGTGTGTGTGTGTGTGTGTGTGTGTGTGTGTGTGTGTGTGTGTGTGTGTTTCCTTCTTTCATTTTTTCTCCCTTAATGAATAAATGTTGAATGAGTAAAGAAAAATATGTCCTGAATGGAAGAAACGAATACAGTTAAGAGATTTCGTGAGATGAGAATCGTAAAGGTCATCATGTGGTTATGACTCTCTTGACCACTCCTTCTCCTCCTCCTCCTCCTCCTCCTCCTCCTCCTCCTCCTCCTCCTCCTCCTCCTCCACATCTTCGTCTTCGCCCTTGCTCTCGTTTTCCCTCTCATTTCACTCCTATGTTCTTCTCCTCCTCCTCCTCCTCTCCTAAGCTCCTGCTCGTCCTTTTATTCTTCCTTGTCCTCTTCCCCTTCCAAACAGACTCGTTAATCAACCTCCTCTTCTCGTTTATCTTGCTTTCTTATCTCCACTTCCTCCTGCTCATCTTCCTGTTCATTTCACCGACCTACATACGAGCGCACCTGGACCAGCACTTTTCCCCCATTACTGCCTGTTGACCTGTTTCCTGCTGTCTTATCCCTTTCCCCTTGCCTGTCTTGCCTTTCCTCTTTCCCTTACTGCCCTTGATGGTATTACACTGCTTTGGCCTCCCCTCCACCACCACCGCCGCTGCCACCGCCGCCACCATCATCACCACTCTAGAATATCAATACAATTAGACGTTTTATTTTATTTTTAACTTTTCTTCTTTATCTTTTCTATTTATTTCTATTTACAATCTTCGTTCTATTTTTTAACTTTTTTTCTTATTTCCTTTTTTTGCGTGATAATTTCTATAGTCCTGTTTTTCGTATTATTGTCTTATTCATCACGTGTTTTCTTCGTTTTCTCACACTTCTTTATCTTTTCTTCTTTTTCCACATTTAGATTTGTGTCCTCATTTTTTTTTGTCTTTTCTTCATATTTTACCTGTTTTTTTCGTTGCATATTTTTGTCGTTTTATTTCTTCTCCCTCCTCGACCTAGATTCCATTATGTGTTTTTCGTTTCCTTCGTGATTATATATTTTTTTGTTTATTCATTTACCTCCCTTCCTATCTACTACGTCACTACATTTTTCTCGCTCATTATCGACTACTCCATTATTCTGTATTATGGTATTTCATTTTCAAAACATTTCTATTTTTACTCTATTCTTGTCTCTGTTTTTCAGTTTTCTCTCCTTCTTTTTCCCAAGCTTATCTCGTGTACCATATTTCTTGATCTATTTTTTCCGTACCTCGTCCTTACTTTCTGATACAGAGCCCCCTTAAATAACCACCACCACCACCACCACCACCACCACCACCACCACCACCATTACCACGACAGCATCCTATAGTAAGATACTCCACCTTCTCATTAGTAACTTTTCCTCCCCACGTGAAAGGCGGTGCGACGAAACACAGCTGGAGACTCGAACTGGGGAAGTAAATTATCAGAGTAAAAGTTTTCTCCAGTTATCCCAGTAGACGACTCTCCTTTGATTATAACGGTAATGAGAGAGGAAAGGGGAAACACTGAAACGAAAAAGAGTAAAGGGAACAAGTGAAAGGGGGATATATAAATATATATATATATATATATATATAT
>CM035191.1:14593131-14614626 GCA_020233015.1 Callinectes sapidus
CTCTCTCTCTCTCTCTCTCTCTCTCTCTCTCTCTCTCTCTCTCTCTCATGCTGTGTTGGCTCAAGGAAGGTAGGAAAGGAAAAAATAAAGTGTAGGAAGAGGACGAGGAAGAGCTGCTCCCGGCATCTGTGTTCGTGGCGTATCGTTGAGAGAAGAGGAGGAGGAGGAGGAGGAGGAGGAGGAGGAGGAGGAGGAGGAGAAGGAGGGGGGAGAGGAGCCTTACTTACTACAAGCCTCTGTGGTGTGGGTGGAAGGAAAAGTTACCGAGAAAAAGGAAAGAAAGAAGAAAAATCTGATAATACATTCAAGCTGGGAAGAAAAATATCCTCGATTGGAAATTCCCAAGGTTTCTCTCTCTCTCTCTCTCTCTCTCTCTCTCTCTCTCTCTCTCTCTCTCTCTCTCTCTCTCTCTCTCTCTCTCTCTCTCTCTCTTCTTACATTTCACTTAGCACCTGTTTTATTACCATCAGCTGTTCCTTTGTCTTCAGCCTTTCTCTTCCTCCTAAGGGGCGCTTTGCTGCAAGGAGGGAGTCCGCTGCTGCTGCTGCTGCCGTGGACTGATGGCGGAGGAGGGACGGAAATGATACACGGGCGGCATTTCTCTTTCATTTCTCTTCCCTGGAATATAGTTGTGCTTTCCTCCTAACTTACTTGCTCCCTTTCTTCTTGTCCTGCTTCTGGTTCTGTTCATGTTCCTCCTCCTCCTCCTCCTCCTCCTCCTCCTCCTCCTCCTGTTTCTACATGCGTCCAATATCTTATTTAAGGCCATTATAACACTTTCATGGCTTTACGATGTGAATACGATATAAGATGAACCTTCCAAATACAAACTGTTATGGTAATATGAAATGTTTTACATGTACTTTATTTTTTCCGCGTTATTCATGAAAAAGCTCAATATTTATTTTTATTCTTCTATTCTTCAGTGTTCAGGCGTGTGTGGTCTCTTTGTACTGATAGATATCTTAGCCAGGATTCACACGCAGCCACACAAAGCCCACACGCCGCTGTACCCAACTTTCCAGACCCTATCCTTAACACTAACCTTCACCAACATTTCCCTGTGTTCTCTCCGCTCACTCCTTGCCAACCCGACTGTGAATTCCGCGCCAGTTTTTTTTACAGAGGGGCCGTTTCTGATTAATAACACTACGGTTATTGTACAGCTGCAGGGAACGTGTACAGGGTAAAGGATGGTCTGGGTAGAGTTTCCGGGTTCGGATCAGAGTAGGTGGCCAGGAGGAAGGGGGGAAGTATTGCCATGATGTGTGTGGTGTGGGAATGAGTATTTATTGGAAGGGTGGCGGGAGGGAGAAGTGGGAACTGTATTTTTGTTGCTTCTACTGCTTTTGTCTTCCTTTGCTTATTTTACTTATGGTTAAACTTTATGCACATCGATGACACAGGTACGAGCGAGACATAGTTGCGTGCTGTCTCTATTATTATTTTTTCTTTACTTCGGGTGTTGGTGGTGGTTGTGTCTCCCATGCATGTGTGGTAAAAGTGAGATTGGGATCGGAAAAGCCACCTTGTCAAATGTACCTTCGAGGATCAGCTGTTTCTTGAGCCCACTCAGATTACGAAACTAAAACATCTTGCAAGTGTGATTAGCTTAAGGTGAAAGGAAGAGAAGCAGCTCCGCCACTGACGGTTCAGCCGCTCTTTCCCGATCAATACATCATTAGTTCTAACTACACGCCGCCACCACGGGTTCTTTAACACCGGCCACCCTGCCACCGGGAGGGACCGTTCCTCACACCACCACCACCACCACCACCACCACCACCACCACCACCACACTCAACGGGAAGCCCAGCATGTTGGTGACCGTTGGTGATCGCCCAGGCCGCCTGCCTTAGGATATTGAGGCTGTAACACCTCCCTGGTGGCGTGTTTGAGCAGCCATTAACCAGGTTACCGGGTCAAGGCTGGAGTGTTGTGTGTCAGGAAGCAACACCTAACACCAGCAGGCAGACATGAGTTGCAATAACCAATAAACATACTGTTGCCAAACTCAGGCTTCTGACATGAATTGTGTTTGATGTAAGTGCGTCTGGGTGAGGCTTTGAAGTCCGACAAAGAGCAGCGGCCACGTGCACTGCATTCTTACTCCCCGCCTGCCCTCGGCTCCTTTATCACTCAATTGGGTACGTGACCTCCAGGAACTCTGACGAGGGAACTGTCTCCTCTTTGAATGGGATTATATGGTGTAAGCGTCCGTTGACCCGAGAGACCCACAGCTGCATGTGGCGTCTGTCACCACGCCCCCACAGCGCCGCTACCTCAGACGCCACAATCCTTTGTTGTCCTGCCGCAATGACCCCCCAGGGCCTGATCTCACGAAGAGGGACTTGAATTAGTTGTTGTCGTGTCTGGCAGAGGGGCGAGGGGCGAGCAGGGCGGAGGGCGTCACGGCAGGGCGGGCAGCAGGTCGGGCTCGGCGCCACCTGTATCGACCTAGGCGCCGCCGGGGAGACGGGGACCATTACCCTAAAAAGAGAAACAATGAGCGTGTGTGCCCCTCTGTACCTCCCTCACCTCACGCCACGCCCTCCACCTTGCTCAGCCCGGCAGGTCCCCACCAGGTCTTCACACTTCACCACCTTTTTATCGCCTCAGCACCCCTTTCCCTTAAGACAGGCACTCTTCGCACTGTCCACGTCAATATCGTCGTGGCTTAGCTCAGCGAGTCTTCTCCCTTCAGCGTCATGAAAGTGGCGCCTCCTGACACCGACCTTTATCATCCCGTGCGTCAGTCAGCATTCCTCGGACTGAGCTGATAGTCCGATTGTCCTTTGTTAATGTGAATACCGCCCGGCCATTCAGCGAGGGTAAGCTTAGGCTGGATCGGATTTCACCTCAGTCAACTTGTAGGAACCATGCATGTGTGTGTTGTAAATCTTAACTGTGACGTCACAACAGCGTTCATGACGTCACATCAGCATGCATGACGCAGAAAAGCCTTGTTTGTTAGGGAACCGCAGTCAATTTATGCTATTTTTAACACACTGCAGTGCCGTTCGGGTTAAATGCAGGATAGGATGAGAACTCGATATATGAAGATAAGGAGTTGTGTTGGTGATGTTTACTGAGTGAAGTATGACTGTGTGTGTGTGTGTGTGTGTGTGTGTGTGTGTGTGTGTGTGTGTGTGTGTGTGTGTGTGCACTGCTGCAGCTGACGGGAAGATGTGGCCGTGAGAGGACAGAGTAGGAAACAACTGCACCATTAAACACACACATACACACACACACACACACACAGAGAGAGAGAGAGAGAGAGAGAGAGAGTGTGTGTGTGTGTGTGTGTGTGTGTGTTACGCTTACAAAGACCTCGAAATAGGGATATCACTGGGGAGGAATTGTAACCACCTGGCGGACAATGGGTGCTGGGCATGGCGGGGACGAGGGAAGACTTCTCGGCGTCTGGACAGGTAACACTTAAGATTGATTGGGGAGAGTGACTGGCCGCTGTGTATTGGCGAGTGGCGGGAGGCGTCGAGAGGGTGACTGGCGAGGGTGGTGCGGGGTCTGCCTGGCGCCAGCTGCCTGGTAACTCACCCTCCAGGAGAAAGGAAAATTCTTCTCCTCCTCCTCCTCCTCCTCCTCCTCCTCCTCCTCCTCCTCCTCCTCCTCCTCCTCCTCTTACTCCTCGCACTCCTAACTCTCCCGTCGTGGCAGCCTCGCCGCAAACAACTCCTTTATTAAATTGTTTTGCCGCGGTTCGCATGTGGCATCGGAAGAAAGAGCTTATGGTTCAGAAGAAAATAGAATCCATGAATTGACGCTGCGTTTCCCTCACCATGCAGCACGTGGCCTCATTCCCGCCCTGCGCCACCTCAGCTCCAGCCCCGATTTCGTATTCTGCTTGATATAATTTGATTCCCGGATCGACACGCCTTGGAGAGGACGGTGAGAGCCTGGCTGAATGCAGTGTAGTAAAGCCGGTTGTTGCTGAATTTGCCAGAACGCTGAACGCACGAAGCCGAAAGTTTCTGCTTGTTGTTTTCCTCCTTTGGTTTGTACCTTCGTGTAGTCCGTGTCGATGTGTTATTAAAGCGGGTATGGCAGCTTGAATGAAACACGTCTATTGTACCGAGCGTGTTTACGTGTTCCTGTGAGGCTCGTTCCTTCCACTCTGCCTTGATCGGATGAGGAAGGTTGCTGGAAACCAATCGAGCATAATGACCGTGAGCAGGTCGGCAGGTTACGTGACGCGCCGCAGGTCCTAACCGTGGTGCACTGGGCGAGGAAAATGCGTAGAATTAGATGTCTGTTCCAATGGTCCCCTGCAGCTGCGTGGCGTGCAGGAGGCAACTCAGACCCCGCTCCACCCTGCAATGATCCGTTGATTTACTTTTGACACTAATTTCGCTCCCCTCGTTATCAAGGCGGGTCGCGTGCTCTGCATTGGGAGCCGCGGGTGGTGTTGTGTTCATGGTCGTGAGGCTTACATGTTCAACTTGCGGGGAACCTCTTTCAGGCACGGAGCAGTGGCCTTCTGCGGCTTAAAATTAATGAGGGTAAAATGGGTTCATTATTTGAAGCCACAAGTGCTGAAAGCCTGACAGGTTTCGCTAACTGGAGTTCCTCATTTAATGAAATGGTGGATAACGCTCGGCATGGAGTGAAAGGCAGCCAGTGTTTGGTATTGAGTGCGCTGCGTCCCGCCATTCGCAGACCAACCTAGGCTTGGAGATATTAATAGTTTCTTGAATGTTGCCATGCACTTTCAAGTCCTAAAACAGAATCATGTAAACTTGCTTTAATGCTTAGAAGACAAAGCTTTGTTGGTAAATGACCCTCATTTGCTGGTTTACGGGATGATTAACGTACAAATGTGCGACAACCTTTACACAACACACCAAGTTTTGCAGTAAGTGGAATATCTGCGAGCAATAAAGCTGTTAAAGAGTCTCTCGGAGAAAGTTCTTATCAGCGACCTTGCTTAACTGCCTTTTACTGAACCTTTATGTGAAGGGAGCGTTGGAGGAGGAAAAAGAATAGTAATAGTAGTAGTAGTAGTAGTAGTAGTAGTAGTGGTGGTGGTGGTGGTGGTGGTGGTGGTGGTGGTGGTGGTGGTGGTGGGGTGGTGGTGGTTGTGGTGGTGATAGTGTTCCAAGGCCAAGACAGAGTGAGAGACAGACACTTCACACCTCCTGCGAGAAGATTACACACACGAGAGGTCACGAGTCGTTCTTGAGTCATACGCTCCCTTCATCTAAACCAGTTTCTTAGATTAGACTGAGCTTATCCTGCCGCCCCTTGCAACCTCCAGACGAGACGAAAAGAAACCATTGGGAGTGCATTTAAATCTAGCCAAGGACGTCATTTATGTTTGTCCTGCTGTGTAACGCTTGAAGAATAAACCCACGTATTAATGGTATGTCTAGGAAAGAATTTAAGATACAAATGTAGGTCGAGAAATTATATGCAATAGATTGCAGAGAGAAAGAGAGAATTTCTTATTTTTCGAGCTTCCTATTATAAAATGTATGATCGTAGAGAATAAAGTAAAAGATCAATAGATAATAAGATAAGAAAAAAAACACGGAACGATTTAAACTACAGAGGATGTTTGAAGGAAAAAAAATTTAAAAAACAGGTAACTAATGCAAACGGAAGGAAAACAAGGAAATAAAGAAGCTCTGAGGGGTCCGTGGCGGGCGTCTACCTCCACCGGCGGGTTTTTTCCCTTCCTATAGTGGACAGATACGGAAGTGAGGCGGTGTGTTATTATGCGCTGGTGTTCCGCATAAAAAGAAGCGAAAATTGCATACGGGTTCACGCTTTGATGAGTCTGGGCGGGAAGGAAACTCACGCGGGCGGAAGGCAAGAGTTTGGACGAGACGGGCAGCTGTTGTTTCATGATGGACAGCTACTTTTTTTTCCTCTCTCTCTCTCTCTCTCTCTCTCTCTCTCTCTCTCTCTCTCTCTCTCTCTCTCTCTCTCTCTCTCTCTCTCTCTCTCTCTCTCTCTCTCTCATCTTTTTTCTCCATGAAGTGTGGATGAAAAGAAGTGATGGAAAGAAGACGAGCTGAAAGAAAGTTTAGAATAAGAAAGAAGGAAGGGAAGGTGAAGAGATCTGTTATAAATACGAAAGCACCATTAAAAGAAAGTCATGGAAGCTGTTAAAGAGAGAGAACAGATGAGATTAACCTGAAGAATGAAGGTTTTGGAATGAAAAGGAAAAAAGGAATGGAAAGGAAAAAAATGAAAGTGGACATACAGGGAATAGGCTGTAGAGTGACAAGAATGAAGGAGGAAAGGAAAAAAATAATCAGAGAGGCAGTGGGATGAGAGAGAATGTGGAAGGGAAAGTTGAGGTAAGCAAGCAAGCAAACTGCAGAGATGATAAGGCAAGAAATTAAACAGCAGAATGAGAAAGGTGGAGGAGAGAGCGAGGTGAAAGAAATGGAAGAAAAAGAGGCTGAAAATTAGTAAGCAAGAGAAGAAGAAGGCAGATAGAGGATGAATGAGCGAAAGCAAGCAGGTGTTGAGTGAGAAAATAAAGGAAAACTATGAGAGAAAGAAGTCTATTGTGTATGAATGAAGCACTAGACCTTGGTTCATTATACTGTGCCTTTCTGCAACTCACTGCGCCCTCCTGTACTTCTCTAAGCCTCCTGCGCCTCTCTTTTCCTCCTGTGTGAGTGCGTGTTTACCATCTTCCTCCTGCCCGGGGCTCCATGCACGCTCAGAGGCCCGTGTAAATATCGCCAGTGTGGCCGTGAGCGTGTGTTTGTGGCCAGGTGTTCCCGTTTAAGTTGTAATTGTTCCCGTAATGAAGGTGCCTGCTAGAGTTGTCTTGCCCTCCGCCGCCGCCGCCTTCTTCTTCCCTCCCCACGCCGCTGCCTTCCTGCTCGTTTTCTTTTACGCGTTACATTTTCTTTTCTTTTTTTTATTTGCTTTCAGTCTTGTGCCGCCGCCGCCGCATACCTCCTCCCCCTCCTCCTCCTCCCTTCAAACTGTCACATATGTATCTTTGTTTTTCTTTCAGTGCTGTGACATCTTTTTGTAGTTGTTCTGCCTCTTGACTGTCACATTTACATTCTCACTTTTTTTTTCTGTGCTACGTCTGTGAAGTATATTATTTTTGATGTCAGGGTGATAGTGTCTAAAAGAAAGGTCTGTCTTCTACACCCCTAATGCATTCGGTCACTACAATATTAAAATAAGGTTACATCTCCCTTCAAACAATGGGAATATTTTTTTATAGTCAGATAACAGGGACTAAATAGTTAACAGTTGTGTAGAATGGGGTAGGGAAACACAGGCTGAGAAATATACTCATCTGCATCAGCCTCTATATCTCTATCACCCACTGTACACAAAGTTAAAGGTCTTGTATTGTTCTGAAGACGGCCTTTATATAGTCATAATGTTTGTATGGAAGAAAATATCCTTACGAAGTACAAAAAAAACTTATGTATAACCTTTGTAACATTGGAAATCCCGCTGAATCCACTTATATTCCGTGTGCTGACATCATCTTTACAAAATGCTAATCTTTTTTTCCAACATATAAATCTCACCAACCATTCAGTCAATCAATCAATCAATAGACCCTGTAGCAACTTCACTTTGGCGGTAAATCCAAAGGTTGAACTTCGCGTGTCGCCTCCTCGGAAGAATGAGTCACGGGAAGTTTGTGTATGCATTTCCAGAGGCGTAGTGTAAACAGTGAGCAAAGTGTGCCTGGAGAAGTAAGTGTGGCTGACGTGAATCTGGCAGGTGCGGTGTAGTGGTTGTGTTGGGTTTTTGTGCTTGTATTGTTGTTGTTAGAGAGAGAGAGAGAGAGAGAGAGAGAGAGAGAGAGAGAGAGAGAGAGAGAGAGAGAGAGAGAGAGAGAGAGAGAATATGGTGGGGTGGGGGAACAGATGTTACGATATGGAAGTGAATGTAGTAAATAAGAGTGAACTGCCTTTAAGTATTCATACATTTGTAATAAAGATTGATACAAAAATCACGTCGGGTCAAGGTGGTGGTGGTGGATGAGTGGAATAAAGTGAAGGTGGTGGTGCTGGTTGATGACTCATGGCCCCACAGTACCACTCCACCGGGTTCCCGTCACACATGTACCCCAAGCTTGCCTCCACATCTTTTTTTCTCTTTCTCTCCAATATTCTTCCGTGATATCAGTGCAGTGGCCTTGCTGGTGCCTAGTTAACAGCTTAATATCACTTTTACTTAGAGAAGCATTTAGTTTTTTAGTCTTAAAGTGAACTCTCAATCTTCTACAACTTTGCAAACATGTGTGATATTTTCATTTGTAATTGTAGACACCTTCATACGATAAAAGTCCGTCTTCTTGCCCTTCACTTTTTTTTCTTTATCGATAAACATTTGCCGACAAACTGAAGAATATGAGTCAGTAAAACAATGCTAATTATGTAAGAGAGAACTAAGCATATGTGGGGATTTTCTTTTAGATCATCGCTTATTCGGTAACAAAGAGCTGCATAGCTTCAGTGAAGAATTTAAGCACAAATGCTAAAATATAAACACAACTAAGCCTTGTAAGTACACGTAACATAAAAAAAAATTATCAGAACCCCTTTGATCCTCTTATCTGTAGGTTCAGATTCCTCTCTCTCTCTCTCTCTTTGTGGAGGATGAGTTCCACAACTAGAGTCCGTTTTCCCTTTGTGATGTGTCCTTGTGTCTGGGTGTCCTTTGTCTGTCGCCCTTGTCATTGTTATTCCCTTGAGGCTTTGATAACATCCTGAGCAGTGTGAATCAGGATCCAGAGAAGATTAAGGAACAGGCATCGTGTATGTAGGATCTGAAATACTTTAGGATTTCCAATGTCGTTAGCGGATTCCTGAGAGGCGTTTGTGGAGTCTGAGATTGGTGGTAAGGTGATTCATAAACACCGAAATAAGTTGTATTGGTTCATCGTTTGAAATACGTGTTTTTATATTGTAATGTTAATTTCGAAGATTTACTAGACTTTTTCTGATTCGTAGAAAATAAAAATAAATAAGCGCCTTATGTTATTAACCTTTAGAATCGTCAGGATCTGGTGCAGGTGACTCCGCGGCTCACAAACACCTGCCCGCTGACTGCTGCAGAGACCGCAATAAAAATTGATCCAAAGGAGCCGCCGGGCGCTGTGGTGGCGGCCCCCTGCGAGCGGCGGCTGTGATAATTTTTACTGTATTGATCTTGGATGGGCGAGTGTGGGTGCGGGTGTGGGTGTTCCTCTGAGAATGAGTCACTCCTTAGGGTGAGCAGTTCTGGTGACGCGGATGGGTGAGGGGCGCTATGGTGTTGTTGCTTCTGCTTCCTCCACCATCACCACTCACGTGTTTGGCTTCCCCGCCGCTCACCAGCCCGCATCGTGAACTTTGGATGGCCTGAGCGTTTATATGATTGATGAGCGTGTGTGAGTCGCCGTCTGTCTGGCAGTAGAAAAGAGAGGAGGGTGACGGGGTGACGGTGGACGAGGAAGGCGGGTTTTTCCCCCTGAGTCACGTTCGGTCCTGGTGCTCGTGGCGTGGGAAGGAGAAGGAGGGGGAGGGGGAAGGTGCGCCGCGTGCGGGTTATTGCAACATGACGCCTCCACTGTGAGTTATTGGAGTGCCTGCGAGTATGAATGTGCTAGTGCTCTATTTTACTCCCGAACCTGAAGGAAGGAGGTGCGATAAATTATGCTACAAAGAACCGGGCTGTATGTCACAACACTACTCTGAACATGAAATCGATGCATATATTTGGTGTCCTCTTTACCCCCGAGACTGAAGGAGGCACGATGAATATTACTAAAAGGTTCCGGGGGCTCTATGTCATGACACTATTTTCAGAAATGGAATCGATACATATATCTTGTTTCCTCTGTCATTATTTCTACGTGGACTGGGGCTTTAACGTGTATTTTTCCTCCCCTTTTGTTGACGCACGCTGTAATGCATGTCGATAATAACCCATTAGACGTCAAGGAAGGAGAGTAATACGAGGTCTGAAGGTGAGAAATGGAGTTGGAGGTCTTGGTGGCTGCCTTCCAATGTTGATTAAATCGCGCCACCTGAGCATTTTCCCGTGATCAGGTGCAGCACGGTGAAGGTAATGAAGAGGCTGTCAGGTGCATCGGGGTGGCGGTGGTGGTGGCGGCGGCTGCGGCGGTGGCATTCAGTTTTTGCATTTTTCTTCATACGGAAAAGGAAGTAAAAGCTTGTGCATAACTACGAGAGAAATTGATCAGTTATTATTTGTAGGAATGTAAAAAAAAAATGTTGCTTGGTGTATACGGAGCTTCTTTATGCTTTTGAAGTCTTTGAAGTCTTTCATTATTCTTCATATATATTTCTTCTCATTGCAGGTACGTACTGAGCACTGACAGGAGAAGCATCAGGTTACGCAAATACAAGAAACGACCTACGAATTAAGTGAAGGTAAAGTTTCCTTCCTTCAATGAATGATTGGTACGAGGGAGACTCAGCGTAGTGGTGGAAGCACTGGTGGCGTGAAGGAGTGTGGCGTGTGTGTGCCTCCTGCTGTGTCCATGAGGAAGGAAGACGCTGACTGAGTCTTTATTGGCCACTATTTCACTCGAGATTCATAGAAGGTGTCCAAGTAATGGCTCCGTAACGAAATGCTTGTGTCAGGGACCATATATTGGGGAACTGAAGTTTGATGTCCCTGTGGGGAGTAACGGATGGCCGCAATGCAAACTTGGGAAATTATGATACATACTATAAATTAAATACATAAGTTAGGAATCAATTATAGTAAGATGGAGGTTTTTCTTTGTCTCTCGTGCTTATGTTAAGAGGAATGATCTGTAGCAGGAAACACTCAGGGAATTGCTGCTTCGTATGAAAAAGAGAGGGAAAGTGAGAGAAAAGAGGTTGGAAAGTGAAAGCTCAGTTTAAATTCCCGTGAGACTTTGGTGTTTCTGTCTTGAAGATAGAAACCAGTAAGAATTTGTGTGTTAATGTTCTCAGAGAGATATATATAATTATTTTAATCGTAGGCAAAACAGAACCGTAGAGAACGAAGTATGATATGAGAGAGATTTTCACTTAGGGGAAATAATAGTACGCCCCCTAAACATTTCACTCCCTCACCCCCTGAAAAAAAGAGAAAACGTTAAAAAGCAAGCTCAAATTACATTATAAGTTCTCTTGAAATTTGTAGTATTCGTATTAGTATTCGGAACACCCGTACCCTTCGAAATTACCAATAATATATCCTGTAACATAACTCTTTAAGGCAATAAGCATTTACTCACCTACATACATATAATGGCGGACACCAGCAGCAGCAGCAGCAGCAACATGGGGGCGAGGTGCGAGGTACGAACGTAAAGCAAACCATTCCAAGCACTACTACTTTATCTAAATTATGGAATAGCGACCTGCATGTAACAAGACTCTCGGGCCGGAATTCAGGAGCATGGGACTCGTGTGTGTTGTGTGCGTAGAGTTGGTGGCGGAGCGTCCAGCGGGTTAAGCGTGTTAGTGGATGAGAGGACGCGAGTTGTTTGGGGGGCGAGGGGGGGGTACAGGTGGTGGTAGTAGGTGGCAGTTGCGGGTGGTAGGAGTAAGGTTCTCCCATTATTGTTGTCGCAGGAAATGTATCGCCCCAGAACATTGCAACAGCGGGGTGTGTGTGTTTCTCTCTCTCTCTCTCTCTCTCTCTCTCTCTCTCTCTCTCTCTCTCTCTCTCTCTCTCTCTCTCTCACGTCCATTTCACCTCGCCTCGCTTTCATTTCACTACATCTCCGTCTCTCTCTATCTCTCTCCATTCACCTCCCTCTGTGCCAGTGTCGAATTCTCAAGGCATAGTAAGAGAAGCACGCACAACCTTACCAACCCCCGTGCCTTGCCTCAATGGAAGGGCTGCACATAACTCACAGACCGCCGAGATGAAATAGAAGCTTGATGACTCGGATATCCCACTCTTCCGTGTGTTTTAAAGTGATTTTTTTCCCTCTTACTACCTGTTCAATAAGAAGAAATGGACTCAAAGGTATACCCAGGTTTTCCTTCCGCTAATCCCCCTCTCCCCCCCCAAAGTGTCCTTCACCCCGTCTGTCCCTTCAGTATCTCATCATCTACACCTCCTCGCCGTTGCTTCAGGAGAGGTACCGATCATAACACGTCCACGAAGCACAATCCCTGACAACGCTTCCTCCCATTCATACACCCAGACTTCCCTTCCTTCCCTCTGCAGCCTTCCACTGAACCTTACATTTCTCCAGCGCTCCCGAATGTTCCCTCCCCCAGCGAGCAGAACAAAGGAGGACATCGCTGCAAATCGCACATCCAAAGGGAGAGAGGAGTGAGGAGTGGGAAGGCAGTGGCGATAAGGGGCGATAGGGAAGAGTGGGGTGATTGAGGTGATGGTCTTGATGGTGGTGATGAGGCGGGGAGTCTTATAACCACGTGTCCTTGAGAGAGGCAGACAGTAATTCCTGCAGCCCGCCCCTGTCTCAGCCTCAGCGTCGCGGCTTCTGGGCCAGTTGGGGCTTTTTAAAGGTGATCTTGCGTCTGTTGGCGTCCAGGGTGGAGGGCGGCGTGTGTAGGGGACGGGAGGGTGAATCAAGCTGGCTGGGTGGATGGAAATGGACGTGGGAGGTGCTTGGGTACGCGATTACTGGCTGGCTGAGTGCTGGAGTGGAGTGTGGGTGCTGGTGGGTGAGAGGAGAAGAGTGTAACGTAGAGTGAACGAGAGACGGAGGAGTGTGTGCTTGCTTAGGATGTTAAGGATGACTCAGAGAGAGAGAGAGAGAGAGAGAGAGAGAGAGAGAGAGAGAGAGAGAGAGAGAGAGAGAGAGAGAGAGAGAGAGGAAAATATTGGGTGCGGTACTGATTGAAGACGCTGTACACGGTTTGCTTGGGTGCCTTTGTCCTCCGGGCGCTCTTACGCACGCGTACGCTGCAAGTCTGAAAGGCAGGAAGAGGGAGAGCTTGGGAGAGGCGACTGGGAGGAGGGAGAGTTGTCAGAGAAAGAGAGGGAGTGGGGGGAGGGGGGGTTGTAAAGCTGCAGGCTGAAGGGTTTACATACGCGAGGGAATGTGTTGGTGGTGGTGGTGGCGGTGGTGGTGATGGTGGTGGTGGTGGTGGTGGTGGTGATGGTGGTGTGATGCGAAACGTGATGGTGGTGCAAAAGTGTAGATGAGTCAATATGCTTGATAATGCATGGTGTGTGTGTGTGTGTGTGTGTAAGAGAGAGAGAGAGAGAGAGAGAGAGAGAGAGGAGAAGATAGCGAGCTCGCGGGAGGAGAGAGGAGATAAGAGCGTGTTGAAGAGTGACTCCTCCTCCTCCTCCTCCTTCTTCATATCTTCCTTATTCAACTCTCCCACCGCTATATCCGTCTCCCCCTCCATGTGCCAGTCCTTCCTTCCTTCCTTCCAGTGCCTCCTCCTCCTCCTCCTCCTCCTCCTCCTCCTCCTCCTCCTCCTCCTCCTCCTCTTCTTTCTTCACGGGTCACCGGGGTCGACGCACCACAATTTGGAAAGTAAGCCCTCCTCCTCCTCCTCCTCCTCCTCTTCTTTCTTCACGGGTCACCGGGGTCGACCACACACACACACACACACACACACACACTGGCCAACAAAATGAAATTGATCTTTAAGGGATAAGGAAAATAACAACTAATAACATAAACAGAGAGAGAGAGAGAGAGAGAGAGAGAGAGAGAGACGTGTTGTGTGTGTACATGTCAAGGCATTGTCATTATTTCTTCATGAATGTTCCCGTGAGTGTCTGCGAGAAATGCATGTAGTGTGGTGTTGAAGGGCGGTGAGATGGAGTGACAACTGTTAGTAATGGTCGTGGTGGTGGTGGTTGTGGTGATGGTGGTGGAGGTGGTAGTGGTGGTGGTGGTGGTGGTGGTACTTTTTGTTATTAAGTTTGTAGATAGAAAAAGTAAGTAAGTAGTAGTAGTAGTAGTAGTAGTAGTAGTAGTAGTAGTAGTAGTAGTAGTAGTAGTAGTAGAATGAGTAACAGAGGTGATAGTATAATTGTCAATATTTCTCATTATTCTGTAAGGAAGGACTTGTTGTTGTTGTTATAAATGGTGGTTGCATTAGTGATAGTAGTGCCCGATATATCTTAGAATCTTGTTGTAGAAGAGGTGTTGTCAACGGTGGTGGTGGTGGTGGTGGTGGTGGTAGTGATGGGGTTGGTGGTGGTGGTGGTGGTGGTATTAGTGGTTCTCTGGGCAGATGAAGGACGATATTAGAAAGGGAAAAAATGGAAAAAATATGTTTGAGGGACAGAGTCTGCGGGAGTAGATTGGATATTGTGCTGTGCGGGAGGAGAGGAACGAGGAACACGAGGAGGAGGAGGAGGAGGATGACTGATTGGAGATGAGGCGGAAGAAGGGGAGGAGGAGGAGGAGGAGGAGGAGGCTGATTGATTTGAGATAAGGGGAAGAAAGAGGAAATAGTGAAAAAGGAAGAAACGTGAAAAAGTGGATGTTTCAGAGAGAGAGAGAGAGAGAGAGAGAGAGAGAGAGAGAGAGAGTCATCCAGGTGAAGAGAAGGGAGAGTTTCGAAGTTTCCTTAGTCTGTGGTTAAGAAGATGACTCTAAACTAAACTTTAAGTCTTTGGTGGAAGACTGAAGGATTTATGGAAGAAGGATAAGCAGCAGGAGGAACAAGAGGAGGAGGAGGAGGAGGATGTTGTTGAAGAGGATGAGTGGAAGAAGAGGGGCAGAGGAGGGAGGGAAAGACCAAGAGGCCAATATTAAACAGGAAAGGGAAAATCGAGGAAAGACATGGTGAAGATAACGATGAAATGGAAATTGATGTTGATAGTAGCAAAAGAAGGAGAAATCTTTATTGGTCGAATTGCTTGAAGGAAATCGTTATCTTGCTGCAAAGAAAACAAGAACAAAAAAAACATTGTCAGAGAGAGAGAGAGGGGGGGAGGGGGAGAGGGAGAGAGCAGTACGTTCAGACCAGGAAAAGAGAGAGGAAGAAGGGGAAGACATATAGGAAGAGGCGAACTTTATGAGTCTGTAAGGGAAGAGCTGATTTGCTTGCTTGGAAATACTATACGGTAGACGGAAGACGGCGAGGAAGAGAAGGGAAAGGGTGGGAGTCTGTGGATGCGGTAGATGTGACATTAAAGGAAGAAGGAGAATAGAGAGAGGAATAAGAGGAAAACGTAATGAAGATACAATAAAAGGCAAAGGAAAAATAACTGGTGTTCTCTATTATCCTTATTCTTCCATACTTGGCGAATGATAAAGGGAAAGAGGGACGGGCGTGGTAAAGGCTGTTTTCTACCAGTGTTAGCTAAAAACTTATTCGAAAAATCTTCCCCTCTCTCTTTTTTTCTGCATTTTTTCACTCTTTTTCGATCTTCAAAACGTCATTCGTAAAGCATCCTATAAAAATATATAGAATGGAAAAATTTATCTTTATCTCAGCATGAAGAATAAAAATGATGAAAAAAAACATGAAAAAAATCATGTCCGCATACTTCATTTGTTATTATCTGTATTTATGAAGAATAATGACAAAACGGATTAAATATTTAGAGGGAGCGAAACATGCCAGAAAAAAAGATAATAAAAATAAAAATGATGCGGAATATAGGACAGCTCATTTTTTGGTCGAAGTCAGATGGGAAGGTAACTGTAATTTATATGTCAATTATGTATGGGATGTGATTAGGATGAAAAATGGCTGTATAATTAAGTCTTGTAGCCACGTGTATAAACCTCCAATTTTCCCTCCCCCCTCCCCCTCCCCCCCTCCCCTCATGCCTTTCAACCCCCTCCGCCCCACCAGTAGTAGTAGTAGTAGTTACATGAATAATTACAGGCTTTGTCAATACATTTCGGCTAATTTCAGGATAATATCGTTCTTTTTTCTTTTCGTTCACTCGTAGGAGAAGAAATTTTCCTAGAGAGATTTCCTTGTTTCTCTCTCTCTCTCTCTCTCTCTCTCTCTCTCTCTCTCTCTCTCTCTCTCTCTCTCTCTCTCTCTCTCTCTCTCTCTCTCTGTCTCTCTCTCAATATTATTGCTTGTCATTTTCCTTGTTTATTTACGATCACTTTTTTGGGGGGGCCTGGTATGTGAATGTGTGTGTGTGTGTGTGTGTGTGTGTGTGTGTGTGTGTGTGTGTGTGTGTGTGTGTGTGTGTGTGTGGTTATTATCTGTCCACGGTAATTCAAATGTATATGTGAAGTGGACGTGGTATTGTTTCAGTGGAATATGTTACCTTGTTAGTGACATTTTGCTTTGTTGTGTAGTATTCTAAACTTGTATTGAGCTTCAACATTATTATTACATAGAGTTGGGAAGTGCCTAGACAGCGTCATATGTTGTTATTTATTATTTTTTATTAGTATTATTGTTTTCGTATTTTTTCCTAAAGTACAACGTTAAAGTTTTATTACATTAAGTGAAATATTCTGTATTGGAACATTAATCATTTCCTTAATTACTAACCAAGTCTTACCTTCAAATTTTAAACTGATCTCGAAATATTACATTCACTAGAAATTGGAAAATATTGTCTATTAATCCCTTCTTTATTCTTGCTGGTAGGTGCTTATGAATATATACTCTATTTCTATCACCGTGAACTTCTCTACGTTGAACTGAAAGGGTTTGTTCTCGGCACAGACACGTCCATCTTTTCTCCGTGACTCCCTGTCGATCCCAGTCTTCCGCGCCCCGTCAACAGGTGTACTAAGAGGACACCTGATGCACAGAGTTCCGCCATCATTTCGTGCCTCATGAATCGGCCAGGAACTTACGCCTTTCATTCATTTTACTTTCTTACTTTTTATCACTTAAGTTTTCTCTCTTTTTTTCCTATTTTGTATGCTATCCGTATCATCCTTTTATCTTCTCCATTTGTATTACTTTTACTACTTTATGACTTTTGTACTTTGAATTTTGGATGTGATTTGACGATTTTATTGACATTATGAAGGGTTTACGGAGGTTAGAAGATTAATTAATGTTTACTATTTTCATCCCCACATAAGTTTATAAAGCTAGATAGGATTACCAAATAATAAGCAGAATAAATATAAAAACGCGTCCCAGTACCGAAGGAGTTAAACATGTATTAGATAAGGGAAGGATCTGAATATAAACTACACATCCTTACACGCTTTACTGGTGCCAAGGATTCATTCTGAGGAGACTTGAGAGAGGTATGCGGGCCAGATGTTCCTCAGTATATCCCTATTTATGCGTTGCCTTCATATTACTGCAAGGCGTCAATTTCTTCCAGGAAAACGCACACCACACATGCTGCAGCTGCACTTCCTTGCTTGTTGTTTTAGGATAGACTGCACTCAGCTTGTCTCCCTTACCTAACCTCCCTCGCTTTCCTCCCTCTTTCAGCCCATCTCGACCATCTCCTCACTTTGTCTCCCACGCCAAGCTTTCCTCATCCAATTACCCTTTGCAAGCTTCTCTCATTCTGTCTTCCTTACCCAGTCTACCTCACACAGCCTCCCACCACATCTATCCAGCCTCCCTCGCTCCATCTCTCTCACTCAACACCCTTACCTCGCTCCCAGCTTTCCTCACCCTCCCCTTCCCTCCTCCCTCTCAGCCTTCAAGCAGAGTGTAGCAAACACCACTTGTTTTCTGTCAAAACAAGAGTGCTGGTGGCTCCTTAACCATCCGTGGCGGGGCAGTGATGGACGCCAAGGTCTGAGAGGCATTCTGCAGCCATGGGAATCCTCCGCTGCTTCTCATTTTGCAGCTTAACGATGTGGTGTTTATCAGACGATCCAGCACGGAACCTCCTTCGTTTGGGGCGTTCTGTAGGTGCGGTTAGGGGGCTCTCTCTCTCTCTCTCTCTCTCTCTCTCTCTCTCTCTCTCTCTCTCTCTCTCTCTCTCTCTCTCTCTCTCTCTCTCTCTCTCTCTCTCTCTCTCTCTCTCTCTCTCTCTCTCTCTCTTGAGGAGATGTGGGTTAATTTTTATGAACGTTTTGGTGTTTGTTAAGTTTTACGGTTGATTTAATGTATTTTCTTTGCCTTTTTCCAGTTATGTTAAGAATTTGGTTATGTAAACTCCATTAATTATAGTACTACCACACTGAGGTAGTACAATAATTAATGGAGTTAATTCTCTAATTTGGATTATTATGAAAATTATGGGAAACTAAAAACCAGCCCTACAAAATATATACAAAAACCACAAGGCCAGTAGTGTGAGTGTGTGTGTGTGTGTGTGTGTGTGTGTGTGCGCGTGTGCGTGTGCGTGTCGGCGAGCATAAACTGACTCCTTTAATCAAGCTCATCACCATATTAATGAACTAATCACGCACACACTCGCTGGGAAGAACCGCTTATAAAACTGCTTCGTTAGTCAACTCAGCAAGTGTCGCCATTGATGATCCATCCCAGCAAACCAAACTCATCTTTTTTCCTGTTGTGAAAATCCTGAAATGGAAAAGAAAAAATAATGGTCATTCATACTGGGCATTCATTACTACTTCCTTATTTGTTTATTATTAGTTAATTATTTATTTATTTACGATTGGGTTTCACATGTTAGCTAATCGGATCTGAATAAATGTTATGAATTATACATGTGTGTGTGTGTGTGTGTGTGTTTGTGTGTGTCCATTAATAAAATAGTAGTATGTAGAGTTGAATACCACTCATCTCCAACTTTGAATAATTGAAGAGTCCTGTTGCCAGCGTGCGTGCGTGCCCTCCGGATTAGTGGATGGACTCAGTAATGTAGTGGAAGCTCAACAATCCGGTCATAGAGAGCATTAAGTCGATTTTCAGGACCCTTTTATCTGGTGTCCGTGAATTGTGGTGGTGATGCGAGCAATAATTCGATTTTGTCCTTTTAAAAGTCGAAATTTTGGTGATCATTTTGTGGTATTTTATTTTGAAGGTAAATTTGATCGAAGTATTTGTATATTTGTGTTTCTTAAGTATTTGTATGATTGTGTTTCCTACGCTGTTTTGTGTTTTCTTTTTTGTGTGTGTTGATGGGTGATTTTTCTTTTTGTGGTATTCATTTTGTTACCCTCCGTGGTTTTATTCTCCCTTTTAGCTCCAATAATCTATTTTTATTTTCATTTTAGTTGTGTATGTATTTTTTGTCGTTTTTGGTTTCCTGTCTCATTCCTGTTACATTTATTTGTTTATTTATGTATTTGTTCATTGATTAGTTCATTCATTTTTAGCATGCTCATTTTTTTCCATTCCTATTTTTTTATTTAGTTTTATTCCCGTATACTAGCAACTTTTCTTTTATTTCATTGTTTTTTCGTATGTTTGACCTTTCTTTACGTTGGAGACCTCATACAATGGCCTCTTTTATATTCTATTGCTGTTATTGTCACTTTAACTTCCCATTTCAATATTATCAGTTCACTTGAAAGCCGAAAGTCATACATATATATTTTTTTATTGTTTGATTTTAACTTTTATTGTTTGAACTATTTTTTGAAATTGATTACAGTTTTTTTTTCTTTTTTTTTTTTATCTGATATTGTTCATCAGAATGCATTATTACTTATACATATTTTTTTATTTGCTTTTCCACTTGGATTTCTTTATCATTTTGCCATGTTTCTCTAATGCAAAGGCTATATGATTTTTTTCTTCTTCATTTTGGATTGTCGTAAGTTATCTCTTGTTCATTTTTTTCATTTATCCTTATTTTTTGGCTTAGGGCATTCGTATTTTCCTTCTTTTTTGTGAAGTCATATTTTCAACCCCCCTTTTTTTTAGGAACTTCATATTTTTTAACTATTTTTCCTATGTCTCTCTAAAGGGAATTGGACAGCAGGCGTTGTCAATTAAGCCCAGTGTAATGTAACCTTTTTGGACTGTGACACATATCCCTCTCTCATCACCTGGCGAGACTAATTGAACCAGTCAGGCTGGGGTGTACAGTCCCGCTGCCTCAACATTTTATTTATTACACATTTCCAACACGTTACTTTGCTGCCAATTGACATGTGCTAAACTGTAGGTGCGTGTATTTATTCATTATAATGTACAGGTGGGTTATATGCACTTTTGGGGTATGTTTACTGTACATCTATTTCCATTGTGTCCCACGAAATAGGTCTGGTATTTTGTATACATTTCATCTGATTTATATTTTCCTACACGATAAACATGGTCTTCATATGTATTAAAAAGTGAGAGAGAGAGAGAGAGAGAGAGAGAGAGAGAGAGAGAGAGAGAGAGAGAGAGAGAGAGAGAGAGAGAGAGAGAGAGAGAGAGAGAGAGATAACGAACAAGAAAATGGAATTGAAAATGGAGAAGGAAAAAGAAGAGGAGAAAAATATTGTGAAGATCGGGTATGTGGTGGTGGTGATGATGATGATGATGATGATGATGATGATGATGATGATGATGATGAAACAGACTACGTGCAAGAAAACCCGGAGAAGAAAGAAGGCGAGTCGGAAACAAGAAATAAAAGAAAATATGTTGAAAGAAGAAGAGCAAAACACACATGAAAGAAAAGAAAAAAATATGAAATAAAAAACCGACTGACAGGGAAAAAAAAGAAGAAAAACGAAAGAAACAGATACTTCCCGACTGATTGACCGCTTGTTCTCAGGCACCACAGGAAGTCCAAACATCCCGGAAGCTGCTGCTGCTGCTGCTGCTGCTGATGATGATGATGATGATGATGATGATGATGATTGATGGATAGACTAACAGGTTCACCGACTTGCTAACTGAATGACTCAATGTGTCTCAATACCTGGATTTTCTGGGACAAAGATGAAGAGCATGACAGGATGACGATGACAAGAAGAAGGAAGAAGAGGAGGAGGAGGAGGAGGAGGAGGCAGAGGAGGAGGAGGGAGAAAAGTGGTCTAATCAACATGAAAGAGGCGCCCCTAGACTCACCCCACTTATCCCCTTTATAAAGAAAACATCAATACTTCACCGATAACACAAGTCAAGGCGCCTTCCTATCCCCTCCTCCCTTTGTCTCTCTATTTGATCCGTCACTTTAAAGACTACCGTGAAAAGTGAAAAAAAAAAGAGTAAAAAATGATGTAATGGAGTATTTTTTGTTGTTCTCTCCATCCATATTCTCGTTCGCAAAATCCTCTTTATTTATTTATTTGTTTGTGTTTTGGTTTTCCCCTTCGTTTTTTTTTTTCCCCGCTTTTTGTTGGCTTTTTAAATGAACCTTTGCATATTTGTCCCCCAGCTCATTGGTAGTGGTGGTGGCGGCGGTGGTGGTGGTGGTGGTGGTGGTGGTGGTGTTGGAAAGGGGAAATGAAATGCTTTGATTTTCACTAACGCAAAATAATGACACGGTGGAATTTTTTCACTTGCTATTTTATATTTAACTTTTTTTTCATTTTATCTCGTCTGGCTCTTTTTTTTTCCATAGAGGGTTTCGTTGCAATAACCGCGGGCGTGATGTCGGTGTTGGGTCAGTGTGTGTTTACCTTAAATCCTGAGTTTTTATTCATTTTTTTTATGCTATGTACATATTCAGCTTTATAGGGCGATATTTTGTTTACCTGTTACCTTTTTGTACTTATTTCGTTTGGGGAATGTATATTGTGCG
>CM035191.1:14614646-14619646 GCA_020233015.1 Callinectes sapidus
TTATGGTATCTTCATATTTTCTGAGTGTCAGATTAACAGATTTTTCCTTCAACAAGTTTATTACTTATGTATATTTGTTCCACTTCAAAAAATTCATGGAAAAATCATTGGTTTCCACTTTCTTTTCTCTTTCCTCAACGTCAAATCAATTTCTACAATTTTCCATTTATTTCTGGACAGAGTTTGATAAAATACTCATCGACTCGAAAACAAATAACAGTTTTCTCATATTTTCTTACCGTGAGATCGACCTTTATTATTTTTGAAGCAGAAGAATACTTTCATAGTTAAATTCCTTGATTTGTGAGAGGAAGTCATGAAAAAAGTAGCACCATGAATATAGTCCACATTCTTTAGTCTTCACATGTTTCAATAGCCTTGGATCAACACTGCTTGGAAATCAAATTAACTTCTTCAGCACTGCGACACATTTTCATATTTATTCTGTTTATTATTTGTCGATTTCATACAGCTTCAGAAACTCATATGGGGATCAAAATAGTACAGACTCTTGCATTTAATCTTCTGACCTCCATAGACCCTTCATGATGTCAATAACACCGTCTAATCACATTCAAAAGTTGTAGTAAAAATGTGTCCCACTACTGGAGGGTTTAATGAAATACTTGCAATACAAAACAGATAAAATAAAAAAAATGTATGGTTACTTAGTATTTCCTTAACGTGAGATGAAGCTTATTTTATTTCCCATATATAATTTACTCTCAACATTTGTGGGGAAGATTTCGTACAAAACAGTTCCATTCCGAAATAAACGACAATATGAGTGGCTTTACGTACGAATTTCCCTCGTATTTAATTCTTCCCCATAGATCTAGATACAGTTAGAGTCCATAGAGAGATATATATTACAGCTACATTTCCCACATTTAGGGCGCGGGTTTAATAAAGCAAGCCCACGTGTTGGGGGGACGCGCGAGACGGCAGGGAAAGACAGGCGAGAGAGGCGGGTTACCCTGACCAGGAATTATTAACACGCCTCTGCTGCACCCGCGTCCCAATACCTACCCCGCCCCGCCCCGCCCCGCACACCACCACCACCACCACCACCACTACTACTATATCAGCACCATCAGTACCTTCTCTTTCTCGCCACATCATCACCACCACCACTAACACCTCTTCCCTTCCTCTCATTTCTTGCTGTTCTCTTTCCCTCTCTTCTCTTCTCTTTTCCTCTATCTTCCTTTTCTCTTGTCTTTCATTCCTTCCCATCGTTCTCGTTCTATTTCTACTTCTATTCATCTTTTCCTTCCTGATCTTCTTACTCCTTCCTCACTCTTGTACTATTTTCTCATAATTTTACTATTTTCTTTTTATACAAGCGTTCCTTTCTGCAGTTCTCTTCCTCCTCCTCCTCCTCCTCCTCGTGAATTAATAATAACCATAATGAAAGAATGGTCAGGGAAAAGGAAGATCTCTCTCCGCATCTTTATTTCAGCAGACCTTGAACTGAACCACACGGTAAAAAATGCACACTACTTTTACATTCCTGAGCGGGGCGCGGGTAAACTCTTTCATTGGAATATGGAGCAATTCACATTAAAAAGTATTGAATCTTTAGGAGTGAATACAACGAAGGAAACGGAATAAAAAAAAAAAAATTGTACAATGTCTAGCCATTATTGTAGATGGGTGTAGAAAAATATTAGGCGGTTTAGAAGAGTTTGTGATGAAGAATGCACATCAAACAGTAAGAAAAGTATTAAAGAGAGAGTCTGTTAATGGTCTTGAATATTGTGTAGACGGATTAACTCTTTAACTGCGACGTACACCACAACACAGCCCTCAACCAGCAAAATCTTCACCAAGAAAGACACGAAAGATAGAAAAGATCATGAAAAAGAGTACAATATTGAAACAGTCTTTAGTTAACAGAATGGTTTGAGATGGCATGGGTGAGTCATAGCAAAGGATGTATCTCAAAGGTGGTTTTTGATAAGGAAGATGAACCAAATCGCAAGGAAAGTGTTAATAGTATAGAGGGATTAATGGCAGTCATTCATAATAGCGCGAGACTGATCAGACTGTAACAAGAAGCTCTCCTCCGCACCACACACACACACACACACACACACACACACACACACGCTGTCTGCTGACCACCGACCGTCGGGCACACCTCTCACTTGTCTGTTTGGAGAGTTGTCTTCCTCCTCCTCCTCTCCCTTCTCCTTCTCTCCCTACTCCTCCCCCTCCTGCTCTTTTTCCTTCTCCTCCTCCTCCTCCATTTCCTTCTTCTTCTCCTCCTTATTCTCATTCTCCTCCTCCTCCTCCTCCTCCTCCTCCTCCTCCTCCTCCTCCTGCTCCTCCTCCTCCTCCTCCCTGACACAAGATAAGTATTCCAGGCGGCTGGTGAAGTAAATTTAAGTGCGGCGAAGTAAACAATATTTTTAAAGACGCGGGACATTTAAAGTTAATAAGATAAGTGAGGAGAGTTTGGGATCAGAGAGAGAGAGAGAGAGAGAGAGAGAGAGAGAGAGAGAGAGAGAGAGAGAGAGGGGGGGGAATGTAAGAAAAACTACTAAAAAAATGCTTGCCATATCTAGTTGTGGTACTGGTAGGTAGTAGTATAGTAGTAGTAGTAGTAGTAGTAGTAGTAGTAGTAGTAGTAGTAGTAGCAGCAGCAGCAGCGGTAGCAAATTCTTGTAATTACTCCTTTCTTTTCATATCCTCCTCCTCCTCCTCCTCCTCCTCCTCCTCCTCCTATTGACTTCCTCATATCACCACTGTCTGACATAAGTTCAAGTTCAACGTATACATTTTTCTCCGCGTCATGTTGAAAAGATTGGTGTAACATCGCCGGGATTCCAATCATAGTGTGCTTCATATTTGCTATCCTCTCCCAGCTATTTGCACGTTCCATTTTTAACATTGCTACTTCTCCACACCTCTCTCATCTCACCTGCCTCTCGTCCCTCCCTCCCTCCCTCCCTGCAGCCGTCCTGTGTCCCGGGAGGGTGAGTGGCCGATGTATACAAGCCGAGGTCAGCAGTACTATGTGTGGGGGACCAATGAGTCGTGGCCGCAGCTCGGGAGGGGACCCAGAACCACAGCCTGCGCCTTCTGGAATGAACTGATGCCTATTCTAAGGGAGACTCAAGGTGGGTATGCTGAGGGAAACGCCGCGAGAATGATGGTTTCCTCTGTGCTGGGGGTGGGTGTGTGTGATGTGGAGTTTGCTGTGATTTGCTGTGGAGTGTGTGTGTGTGTGTGTGTGTGTGTGTGTGTGTGTTTGGTTAGTAATATGTTTAACGTTGTCATTTCTTTTCTCACCAGGGGGCAGGATGTGCGACAGTAAGATGATGAAGGCTCTCAACAACGCCCCTCCAGCTCTCATCCGCCTCTCCCCCACTCTCCTCGTCACCCTTCTCCTGGCGCCGGCCCGCCTCTTCTAAACACACACACACACACACACACACACACACACACACACACACACACACACACACACACACTGTATATTTTGTAATTAGAAGAGGTTTTAGCGACAAGGCAATGAAGAGATGAAGCAAGGAAAGGACAAAAGAATGAAGGTATGTCGGTTATCGGGGTGGTGTGGTGTGGCGTCGCCTGGCGAGGCAAAGACCACACAGAGGCTGACCTGACTCGCCTCCTTCCTGGCGCACGCGACTCGGAAATACCACATCAACTGTGACCCGAAAGCGCTGCACCGGGAGTGAAATTGGTCGCCAGGGACTTCTGTAAACATTGGAGGGAGACTGAAAGAGAAATGGAGAGGGAGAGGGAAGTAAAAATAAAAAAAAGAAAGAAAAAAAGTGGTTGAAACATTGATGCAATTTTTGTTTTGATAAACGCCGCTGCAGTGGTCGGCTCAAGTGTAAACACTAGCGGAGCGGCGTAATGGGAACAAACACGGACCTGAAAAATGATCAACGCATTTGGCGCAGTTTGCTGATGCTTGTAAACATTGTTGTAGTGCGGTGAGTGTTGGCACCGGATAAACGAACCAAGGGAGAAAAGGAACTGCTGATTGAAGGGCAGCACAGTTGCCAGAAAGGGAATATACGTATTCTCATTCATTAAAAACGTCATTGTTATTACACAAGTCCTGAGAGGTGGAAGGTCCTCTGTACTGTTATACAAGCTCCCGGTGGAACTCATATGCAGCGGCAAGTCACTGTCGAGCACTGCAGAGCCGCTGTGTGTGGGTCTGCTGCCGCTACACTATATAGTGATGACTTGAAGCCCTGGCAGAAGGCAACGAACACACTCCTGCATAAGGCGACGCCGTGGAGGGCCAAGAGCAGTGGCAGGGTCTGAGTGCAGGTGTCGCAGGTGCTTCGGGGGAGTCACCTGCAGCCACCCGCCGCCACCCACCCTCGAGTCCCGGCAGGAGTTGAAACACGCAGTCTTACCTGAAACACAGCATCCTTGACATTCACACTCCGCCTGAAACACACACAGGCTAGACAAACACACGCAGATATGTTATTTGCCTTAAAACTAAAGCAAACACAATTCTGTTCAACACGAGGGCCGGCACTGGTGTTACTGTAAGCGATAGACGCGTTACTGAGCTCGGAACGGAAGCAACATAGTTCAAATACTGATCTAAAACAAAATATATATCCAAGAAAACTCGCTCTTGTGACCTCTCAGAAAAAAAAAAGACACAAATACACATCAATACAGTTTAAAATTAAAAAGTGCTTAGCAACAATAACAAAAAAGTATTAGAGTTGTTTGTAGGATTTGTTTAGTTGCATCTTTTAAATGTGAGAACGATCATGTTTTTCGTTGACTTCCTCGAGGAGGGTTTGAGTGAGCGTGTGTTCCAGACGATGTGTGTGTTCCGTTCCCTTCCCCTTACAGCAGCGTAAGTCAAGTCACCTGTAGTTCATATAGCTCACTTAGATGCTTCACTCACTCCTGAGGTCAGAGAAGTAACCTTGTAAAGCAGAGTCCTCGTCACGTGAAGGAGGAGACTCTACTGTGTAAAGCGACGCGGCGTTGTG
>CM035191.1:14622146-14627314 GCA_020233015.1 Callinectes sapidus
TAAGGTGTGTGTGGATGGGTGCGTGGGTGGGTAAATGTGTGCGTACGTCAGAGGGAAAGAAAGGAAGGAAATATTTATATATGAGCCTTGATCTCAGCCAGACAGCAAGTAACATTCACCATTTGGTAGAGTGAACAGGGTAACATCAAGTGGTGTTCGTGTTGACACCTTGAGAGTCGGAGAATGAAAGAAATTTCCTTAAGACCTCAGCATTCGGCAGCATCATCTTCTCCAAAGTCCATTTTTGCAATATAAAATTAGTGATTGAGAAACCTATGGTAGAATATTTAAAAACAGGTGAATTATACTAGAAAGAAAAATAATAACTAGAAAGGTACCAAAATATTGCTTAGCTACTCAAATGGAACACAGTTAAATGAAGTGCGGTAAGCAATGATCCCATACTTAGTAAAACAGATTTTTATCACGGATTGAAAACGCAATAATTCCCAGAGTCCTCATGAAGCAAATAAGCCACTACTTTCCTAACTCTATTTACTCCTGCAAATATTATGCTGTCTCAAATAAGTAAACCAACTAGGGAAGAAAATTATAGCGTTCCTGCGGTGATTTTGCTTAGCTTCCTAAAGACGTGCTTACAGTGGCTGTCCTCGTGCATGGAGGTGACGATAGAGAAGTGTTGCAGGCCTCACAACCCTCGCAGTGCAACTTAATTGTTGTCAATCAGGCTGTGCACCGTGTTCTCATTAGTTCACATCAGGATCAATAGTTTGCAGAGATAGTCTCTGACCCGTGAGTTGCTTCAGTCCTCGTCTTCACACTGGGCACACTTCACCCACATATTGATGTGCAGGATTGGGACGCTGTCGTAACTCTGGTCACCGGTGAGCCAAGCAAAGCCTCGATACAATACCGTACCGTTGTAGAGTTCTCGCTGCTCCTCCACTGACTTTGTCGTGTGGGAGACGCACGTTTCGTTGGGTGTGTAGAAACGAAGACAGTTGCTGCCGGGGAAGTGATGCAGTGACCGGTTAAAGAAAGGCGCCTCCCACCAGTTCCCGGCTCCTTCGTCTACAGTCAGGTTGCCCACACTTAGTTCACCGGATTCTTCAAAGGCCACTGAGTTGAAATAGGAGCTAAGTTCTCGCTTGTCCGCATAGACAAGGATGAGACGCAGCAGCAGCGCTTCTTTCGGGGTGCGTTTTGTTGCCTTTATGCCGTGCCCCCACCACAGCTGCCAGTTGCCGTTACAGGACACCTTGTGAGTAGATTTTTGGTTATTCGTGAAGAGATGAGTGGAGTTCTCGATCTTGTTCTTTCTCGTCCAGCAGGTGGCAGCGCATTGGTCACACTGATCACCCCAGCAGTTAGGTCGGCCACATTGGCCGCAGGTGTAGTTGGCCATCAGACAGGAAGCGTAGCAGGTGGGCGGATAGGGCGAAGAATGGTCAAACCTCTCGAAGTAAAAGTGATCTGTCAGGAAGGAAGCAAGGGTGACCAGTGAGCGTCAGTGAGGTGCACTATGGTGAAGGAAGGCAACCTTATTGAGTGCCTCATCAGGACTCACCTTCAGCGGCAAGTAGGAAGACACTTTGGTACTTGCAGCGGTCCAGTTTAGTCAGATAACAGAGGCCTTTGCTGGAATGCACCACGAAGGAAGTGCAGGAGTCACTTGCCAGACATTGTTTGGTGCACTGCAGGATGAGGTGGGGTCCCAGCGCCCCTCCTGATAACACAGTTATAGTAGTAGTAGTAGTAGTAGTAGTAGTAGTAGTAGTAGTAGTAGTAGTAGTGGTAGTAGCAGCAGCATATTTTCAGCATTGAGTCATTTCATGCTGATGAAAGCGGCACTTACCTTCGGCCAGCTTAAAAGAGCTGATGAGGTAATGTGTAGTGGCGCTCTTGGGAGACACGTGGCGGTACTCAGGGCCTGAGATAGCGTAGTTGACAGCGGTGGCGGCGGCGACCATGACTGCCACTATGATCCCCTGCACACAACCATTCCTCCAGGAGAGAGCTTTGGAAAGGGCAGCTTTTGAGTGAGGCATGATGCTGAACCTCACAGACAACCACTTCTGTTGGTGAGTGTTGCATTAATGAGTACTTTGTAATGATGATAATAATAGTGTTGATAATAATGACTGATAATGATAACGATTTAATGATATTGCAAGAGTGAGACTGAAAATATACAATGGGCTGGGAAAAATTTCACAATAGATTTTGCTGCTGCTGCTGCTGCTACTAATACTACTTTTACTGCTATACTTACTACTATTACTACTACTATTGCTGCTGCTTCTGGTGCTACTACTACTACTACTACTACTACTACTACTGCTCCTCTCTCTCTCTCTCTCTCTCTCTCTCTCTCTCTCTCTCTCTCTCTCTCTCTCTCTCTCTCTCTCTCTCTCTCTCTCTCTCTCTCTCGGGCCATGACACTAATATTCCACGTTGTAAACAAACAATAATGAGCTACTTACGTCATCATTACTTAAGATATCCTTAATACAACGGGAATTCTGAAGTATGTAAGGAATAAACAGGTAGTAATTTTAGTAGTAGTAGTAGTAGTAGTAGTAGTAGTAGTAGTAGTAGTAGTAGTAGTAGTAGTAGTAGTAGTAGTAGTAGCAGCAGCAGCAGCAGCAGCAGCAGCAGCAGCAGCAGCAGCAGCAGCAGCAGCAGCAGCAGCAGCAGTAGCAGCAGCAGCAGCAGCAGCAGCAGCAGTAACAGTAGTAGTAAATATGCATTGAAATTCGACTAGTGATCTCAGACCCATGAAGAAAAACGAAGGTTCCTTTCGGAGAAGAGGAGTGAGTAAGCAAACCCTTTATATTCCCCCGCTTCCCCGCCCTCTCTCTCTTCCCTCTCCTTTTCCTTGTTAACCTCTGCGTCTTCTTCACCTTCTTCCCTCACTTCTTCGTTACCCCCCCTCCCCCGTCCTATCCTTCTCCTCTCTCCCTTATCACCCTCCTTGCCCCAAATCTTCCCTCATATTTTTCTCAATGATGTAATTTAATGAACTTGCATATGATATAAACATACGCTATTTATTTGCACACTACTAAGTGACACAACATTCACTCTATATATGACACAGAAGTTCCTAAATATATATGTCAGAAGCAAGGGCGGTAGTACTCAGAAAAGACAGGCCGGCCAGTACAAAGGTGTGGTGGTCTGAGAAGCGTGGTGGTGCTGGTGATGATGGGAGGAGAACAGGTAAGCTGGAGACTGCGGGAATACCTGTGTGACGCAATAGTGACGTCACGCTGTTCCCGTCTCAACATCGCAACATCACTCAAGAGATGCGGAACAAGATTAAAATTAACTAAATAGACACTAAATAGACAATGCTTCCGATTTTACGTAAACGCCATTGACGTAAGAATCGGTGATTTCATGTTTCCGGTGCCACATATAATACTTTAAAGAAACACGGAAAGATTAGAAAACTAACGAACTGATAACTCGCGTCTTCCGCTCAGAATAGGAGGCGGAAGGTATAAAAGGCTGCAGAAGAAGGAGGCAGCAGTATTGTCTTTCATGAAGTTGTCGGGGTTAGTGCACGTGGATTTATAAATACCAAAGGATCTAAGGACAAAGGTGCCGACAACATGAAGTCTCCTATACAAAGCGTGGCAGACAAAGTGGTGTTCTGGAGAGGCGCGGTGAGTCTATCTAGCCCATACAACTCTGTACGACTGTGTAGGACGCACATAACGGGTTAATCCAAATGGTGTCAACTGCTGAGGAGGTTACGTGTGTGTGTGTGTGCGTGTGTGTGTGTGTGTGTGTGTGTGTGTGTGTGTGTGTGTGTGTGTGTGTGTGTGTGTGTGTGTGTGTGTGTGCATGCGCACTATTATCAAGATGTTCTTGAACACACACACACACAAAAAAAAAAAAAAATAATAATAATAATAATAATTAGTAAATAAATAAAAATAAAATAAAATGAATAAATATGTATAACAACCTCAATGTAATAAAATATAAAGAGAAGAAATAGCAAAAAATACGCACCTCCCATTTTCCTTCACTACAAACAATCTATTCTGAATAACTTTTCCTATCCTTTTCTTATTCATTCTCATTTTGTTTGGATGTTTTCAGGGTAACATCAATGGTGGTTTCGAGGGAGAAGCAGATGGGAAGGAGAAGGAGGCGAGAGTGGAGATGACAGTGGAGGTAAGATGAGTGGAGATGACAAGACAAGTAGATGAGGTGACAGGTAGATGTGACACTGATAAAAAAAAAGGGGGAGGGGGGGGTGAATTCAACCATATAAAGGAAAATCGAACGCAAAAAGATGAGTAACAGTTGAATGGTTGGCAGATAGACGAGTGGGGGGGGAGGGGGAGGAATAGACAGGTACATGTGCAGAATACAGTTAGAAGTTGGTGAGTGGAAATGACAGGTATATGAAGATAGGAATGACAGGAACAGATAGATAGATGACTGCAATGGAGATGCCGAGTGATAGGCAAACAGGTAAACACACACATCAATACACTGAAACAGACAGATAGACCAAGACAGGTATAAGGAGAGGGAAAAAAGAGATAAAAAGACCAACGTTTTGGACTATATAACTGACAGGTAGAGAGACAGACAAGCAGGGACACACAAGCCAGGTAGACAGAATAGACACAGACACGTATACATAAGAGAAACAGACACAAGACAAAGCGATGAAGAAAACGCAAGAATTTACACGCAAGAAAACATGCACACACGGAAAAAGGGGGGGGGGGAAATAGTCTTGCATTGAAATCATACAAATTCCTGATAGTTATCAAGGATAAACAAATTAACACGAAGACGAGTTCCTAATATGACTAACAAACTTTTTCAACGCCTTTTGGTATATAGGAAACCCAAGACAATGGAGGAAGGCAGCAGTGGTCAAGCCCAGTGGAATTCCTGCTCTCTTGCATTGCCATGTCTGTCGGCCTTGGAAATGTATGGAGATTCCCGTTCGTCGCCCTGGACAACGGTGGCGGTGCTTTCCTCATTCCCTACATCCTTGTCCTCATGTTCATTGGCAAGCCATTGTACTACATGGAACTTTGTCTCGGCCAGTTCTCCTCCTCTGGCTCCGTCAAAGTATGGGATATCTCGCCTGCTTTCAGAGGTACGTTCTGTGTGTGTGTGTGTGTGTGTGTGTGTGTGTGTGTGTGTGTGTGTGTGTGTGTGTGTGTGTGTGT
>CM035191.1:14642490-14667930 GCA_020233015.1 Callinectes sapidus
GCGTTCCTGCGGTGATTTTGCTTAGCTCCCTAAAGACGTGCTTACAGTAGCTGTCCTCGTGCATGGAGGTGACGATAGAGAAGTGTTGCAGGCCTCACAACCCTCGCAGTGCAACTTAATTGTTGTCAATCAGGCTGTGCACCGTGTTCTCATTAGTTCACATCAGGATCAATAGTTTGCAGAGATAGTCTCTGACCCGTGAGTTGCTTCAGTCCTCGTCTTCACACTGGGCACACTTCACCCACATATTGATGTGCAGGATTGGGACGCTGTCGTAACTCTGGTCACCGGTGAGCCAAGCAAAGCCTCGATACAATACCGTACCGTTGTAGAGTTCTCGCTGCTCCTCCACTGACTTTGTCGTGTGGGAGACGCACGTTTCGTTGGGTGTGTAGAAACCAAGACAGTTGCTGCCGGGGAAGCGATGCAGTGACCGGTTAAAGAAAGGCGCCTCCCACCAGTTCCCGGCTCCTTCGTCTACAGTCAGGTTGCCCACACTTAGTTCACCGGATTCTTCAAAGGCCACTGAGTTGAAATAGGAGCTAAGTTCTCGCTTGTCCGCATAGACAAGGATGAGACGCAGCAGCAGCGCTTCTTTCGGGGTGCGTTTTGTTGCCTTTATGCCGTGCCCCCACCACAGCTGCCAGTTGCCGTTACAGGACACCTTGTGAGTAGATTTTTGGTTATTCGTGAAGAGATGAGTGGAGTTCTCGATCTTGTTCTTTCTCGTCCAGCAGGTGGCAGCGCATTGGTCACACTGATCACCCCAGCAGTTAGGTCGGCCACATTGGCCGCAGGTGTAGTTGGCCATCAGACAGGAAGCGTAGCAGGTGGGCGGATAGGGCGAAGAATGGTCAAACCTCTCGAAGTAAAAGTGATCTGTCAGGAAGGAAGCAAGGGTGACCAGTGAGCGTCAGTGAGGTGCACTATGGTGAAGGAAGGCAACCTTATTGAGTGCCTCATCAGGACTCACCTTCAGCGGCAAGTAGGAAGACACTTTGGTACTTGCAGCGGTCCAGTTTAGTCAGATAACAGAGGCCTTTGCTGGAATGCACCACGAAGGAAGTGCAGGAGTCACTTGCCAGACATTGTTTGGTGCACTGCAGGATGAGGTGGGGTCCCAGCGCCCCTCCTGATAACACAGTTATAGTAGTAGTAGTAGTAGTAGTAGTAGTAGTAGTAGTAGTAGTAGTAGTAGTAGTAGTAGTAGTGGTAGTAGCAGCAGCATATTTTCAGCATTGAGTCATTTCATGCTGATGAAAGCGGCACTTACCTTCGGCCAGCTTAAAAGAGCTGATGAGGTAATGTGTAGTGGCGCTCTTGGGAGACACGTGGCGGTACTCAGGGCCTGAGATAGCGTAGTTGACAGCGGTGGCGGCGGCGACCATGACTGCCACTATGATCCCCTGCACACAACCATTCCTCCAGGAGAGAGCTTTGGAAAGGGCAGCTTTTGAGTGAGGCATGATGCTGAACCTCACAGACAACCACTTCTGTTGGTGAGTGTTGCATTAATGAGTACTTTGTAATGATGATAATAATAGTGTTGATAATAATGACTGATAATGATAACGATTTAATGATATTGCAAGAGTGAGACTGAAAATATACAATGGGCTGGGAAAAATTTCACAATAGATTTTGCTGCTGCTGCTGCTGCTACTAATACTACTTTTACTGCTATACTTACTACTATTACTACTACTATTGCTGCTGCTTCTGGTGCTACTACTACTACTACTACTACTACTACTACTGCTCCTCTCTCTCTCTCTCTCTCTCTCTCTCTCTCTCTCTCTCTCTCTCTCTCTCTCTCTCTCTCTCTCTCTCTCTCTCTCTCTCTCTCTCTCTCTCTCTCTCTCTCTCTCTCTCTCTCTTACTGTTATCTCGGTCGCACCCTGACAGCGTCACGAGAACAACTGAGGTCTCCTTGTCGCCCCCCCTTCTTATATACCCCTGCTGCTGCATCATGGCCTCCCACTCCGCTTTGCTTGCGTATGGGAGGACGGAAACCACATAGTACATATACCAAATTCCGTTCAGGGTCGGAATTTATTGAGGTATTACGTGACTTATATTTAATTCCTTCCCCTAACCGCTGCTATTTTAGTTCCTCAGATGCACCCGTGATAGACACGTTGATGAGAACCTTGCGTAGCATAAGTCACAAAGGTGGTCAGGAATTGTTTGTGCAGGCCTTGGTGCTACTCTGGTGTATATACTCTCTCTAACCTTTTGACGTCTTACCACACTTTTTGATCAGTAAGATCTGTTTTATCTTTATTATTATCATGAAAGTTTAGCATGCTTAACTTTAAGTCAGTTGTCTCCAAGGTTCTTTTATTATTTCAGTAATATGATGTGGTCTATGAGATTACTTTACCTTTAAAGGTGTTTTTGTGATCTTAGTGATAATTCAATAGCCTCTAAGAAGTCACTGAGATTATCACAAATGTTTTCACGATCTATGTAATAATGTAACAGAGTCTAGTGGTACTGGGGTATTCAAGAGCATTTCCATAATGCTGGTGATGATTTGATAGGCCTTAATACAATTTAATCATATTTTCAAAAGTGTTATCATGATTCTAGGAATGTAGTGATGTATTCAAATGTGTCTTCATGATTCCAGTGATAGTTTAACAACAAGGATCTGTCTGAACCATCACCGGGAGAAGAAACAATCATGAATGAAAGCTCAACTGATCACTCCTGAATCCATGTGAGTATTTCTTATGTAAAGAGGGAAAACAGGCCAAAACCAACAAAAACTATTAAATGAAAAGGCCCACTTAGATGCGAGTCCCCGAACAGGGCCTAAAAGGGAGTTAGCCAAAAGAATGGGATAAATATCTTGAAACCTCCCTCCTAAATTAGTTGAGGTCCTAGATAGATGGAAATACAGATTCAGGCAGGGAATTCCAGAGTTTACACTTTAGGCTTTAGAATCAAGTAGAGTTACTTTCTTGAACTGTTGACGCTGGGGGCATGGTGTAGTGGTGAGTCGTTAGTGGTGAGAAGTGTTAAGGGAGAAGTGTTTGTTTCATTGCCATCAGCGGGAATCAAAGGGAGAATTTATTACCGTCTTGGGATCCCGGAGCGTTAAAAGGCTCGTGTTTGTCCTTCATGAGTCAAGGAGTGAGGCCCATCATTTCACGCCGCGCCAAGGTGCCATCGAGTCCAAGTGAAGTGTATAGTGGTTTTATGGTGTGACTGATGGGATACTAATGCTCTCTCTCTCTCTCTCTCTCTCTCTCTCTCTCTCTCTCTCTCTCTCTCTCTCTCTCTCTCCAAGTGATATCAACGGTTCCTTTTTTCTTCGTATCCTAGATTGGCGTATACTTTGTCATGCAATTAATTCGGCAATAAGAAATCATCCCTATCTTCCCTCCCTCCCTCCCCCAGACGGTCAGTGAACCAACCAACCAGTGCATGAGGCGATCGACCCCACCAACCAACACACGTCTAAGCTGTGAATAATTGTGAGTAATGGGCGTATTATTCTCAATGAAACACTTAATTCGCTCTCTCTCACCATCACTACTTTCCAAAGGCTCTAGTAGAAGATGAGTCATGTTTTTTAAGACTGTTTTATGATTTTGGTGATGGATTGGCAATATTTCTAGTGTACTATAAGGAGAAACTGTCTTGAAATCCTGGCTAGTCGTCCATTGTGATCTTGGAATCTCTCTCTCTCTCTCTCTCTCTCTCTCTCTCTCTCTCTCTCTCTCTCTCTCTCTATATCTCTCTCTCTCTCTCTCTCTCTCTCTCTCTCTCTCTCTCTCTCTCTCTCTCTCTCTCTCTCTCTCTCTCTCTCTCTCTCTCTCTCTCTCTCTCGTTTAATTTCGTTAATTACACTACGGCACCAAACAGAAAAAGATTTTGCTCACTAGTTGATACAGAATACGTGATGACGCACACAGCACAGTACAGAACAGCTGTACCACTATCTGACTGCTGCAACCATTACACCCACCACAACTACCACACACAATCTTGGCCTGAAATGTAATGTGGTAGGGTGGGGAACGACTTCAAAACACTTGCTGCCTATCCCTACGGTGAGTTATCTTCAATTTTCTCGCTTTAATTGGTGGCTTTAAAAGTTTCTTCCTGTTTTGGGTTTTTCCTCCAATTTTCCTCCATCTTTCTCTCCAGTTTTGGGTTTCCTATATCTTTTCCTTCACAGAGAATATTGAATTTGAAATAATTATCTCCAAAAATTTTGCTTGAGTTTGCTAGTGTATTTTTTTTTCTCTCTCTCTCTCTTTCAAAGTTTCCTCCATGTTTTTCCCTCCCATGGGATTTTACCTCCTTTTCAACATTGATGAGCAACATAGAACTTCCTTTCTCCTAATGAGGTCACCAAGAGTCCAAGACAAAGGAGCTTCTGTTTACTTTCTTTAATTATTCATCCAACTCATACTTATTACTTCCTCCTCCTCTACTCTTTGTCCCCTGAGGCATTTGTTAAGGTGTTTTCCTTTTTTTTCAGAGTTTTGGATGTCCGGCAGCACATGGTTTTAGAGATATGGCCAGGTGGATATCTTGTGCCTGATTGGCCAGTAGAAGGGACGCGACTAGGACGCGGCTGGAGGGGCGACACAAGGGAGAAGGGTTTTTTTGACGACTCAACAAATAGTTTCTGCCGCCGGCTCGGCGACAGGTAGTGAGGGGAGAGAGGAAGAAGTTGCAGCCCAGTCAGGAGTGTGAGAGGACGCCAGCCTGCCCTGCTCTCCCTGAGGACGCGTTCCTGCCCTGTTTGTGTTGTAGTATAAGTACTGTGTACCATCCTGTATTTACTCTTGTGTGCCAGTAAAGTGAGGAAGTTGTGCCTTGCCTTTAACTGTATTCCTGCCTCTGAGTGAGTCTGGGGTCTGTGGGTCTGTACCTCGCTCGCCTTGCTAGCCACGAATCTTCGCCGAGAAGTGTCCCTGTCTGTGTGTGTGCTGCCGACCCCGTCCTGTATGCTGTCCTGAGGGTGACGCTGTTGGTACTTGGTAAGAGTGTACCTGTCGTCGCCTTGGAAGCAGTGAGTGTGCGTGTGTGGACAGGGGGCCAGCATAACAGTATTATATGATATTCCTCCCAACGCATAAAATGGTACTATTGTGCTACTCAAGTTTGAATCACTAGATATCAAGTAGCATTCCTCTAAAAGAAACGTGTTTTTACAAGGAAATAAACTTTGTAATTTAAGTAATTTATTACAGTACTGGTATAGTCAAGAAATAAAGAGGGGATTATCACATGGCATCAGTGCAGGGCTGTATATATAACAGGGATCTCTAACCCCCTGGCATACATTACAAGGCATCCTCTCTCTCTCTCTCTCTCTCTCTCTCTCTTAGAGAGGAGGTTCGAGGCAGCCTCTTCCTTCACTAGAGTTTAATAGGCACTGGCAGGATTTCTGCAAGACGCTTTCCTCCCTCGATGACTGAACCGTGCTCTCCCTAGGACGGCAGCAGCTGTTGAGAAGACATGTTCCTCCCTGGATGGCAGCAGGTGTTTGAGACCGTGGAGGTGCGAGGTAGGGCTGTTCCCTTCCTGGATAGCAGTATGACAGCCTCTTCCCTCCCTCATTGGCACTGTTGGCAGGACTGGATGGCATCACGTGTTGGCACAGTAATGGGAAGCGCGGCAGTAATCTACCCTCGCTCCCGGGAAGGTGATGGGGAGGCAGTAGATGGCATTTACTGCCCCCAGCGCAACATGAGCCGTTTCCTATAGTAGGACAGTGAAGAGACGAATTTTAACGCATGGCTGTTAATGATGTTCCTTTATTGCTTTCAGGCCCTCCTTCCTTCACAGATAAGTCAAGTTCATCCGATTCCCAGTGGAAGTCCCACACCAATCTTCACCTTTGCACTCGGCTGCTAATGTACAATAATGTACCGGGCGATGCCCCCCCTTCATGTCCTCCACTCCCTCTCCCTTCTCTTTCCTTCCATTCTTGGCTCTTAATCTCCAATGTCAGGTCGGAGGGGAGAGCTATTTCAGTAACTTGTGCTTGAGTCCCTGGGGATTGTGGCCCTGTGAGGTCAACACAGGGGAGGAGGCCAAGCATTTTCAGTTTATGAACGAGTGTGTGAGTGTGTGTGTGTGTGTGTGTGTGTTGTTGTTGATCATTTTAGTCTATGTTAATTTTAGGAAAATAAAATTATAAGTTGTGAATAAGTCTACTATAGTAAAACCAGATTGTACAGACCCATAGGGTGGGAGTGGCCATGGTGACAAATCTCGAATCAAAACATACATCTCCTTGCCACTCACAGTCTTCTACTCGTAGTATTATCAACAAACCATGTTCTAAGGATGGTCTAAAATGTTTGAAATAACAGATGATATGATCAATTATTTTATATCAAGAGAGATACAAATACGTATATGAAAACGCGGCATATCAGGTGAGGCGACGTTGCCACTGACCTGAGGTGGGATTATCCGAGGGGGAAGGGGGGGGTGAGTGAGTGAGGTCGCCGCGCCCATACATACCGGGTCACCACTCATTATATTAATATGACTGTGTATCTCACGGGAGCATAGAAAAGAAAAATATATATAAACTACCAGTTTCATTTGCACGTATACAATAAATATCTTTAATGTTTTTAACGTACTTATTGTATAATTAGCTACACATATCATCGGATCTCGCACGCCTTTTTTTCGTAGTTATGCTTTAAATAAAAAGGAGAACGGTCCTCATTCCGTTTTCTTTGAAGTAATAAGATATGTGACAACGTCGCATGGGTGGTAAATCACACCTTACGGGTCAGTACATTATGGTTTGACTATAATATACCTTCTTACTATTATTTGGCGGGTTTTGTGGAGGAAAACGCAAATGCATGAGGCTGGAAATGGGGGTTTTTAGGGAGGGATGAGGCAGAGGCGGGTTGGCAGTCCCCGACCCTGGCAACATGATGGTCGGTTGGACCAACCGTTATTTCATGTTCCTTGAAGCAATGTAAACAAACACTTATCTGACTATTCACAGTATACACAATCCCTCAACACTACAAGACATTTATTCCAATTGAAATAAAAGTAGACTAATGACAATGGATAATAAAACTTGCATTACTAAAATCCACTAGTAGTAAACTCAAGTGAGAGAGAGAGAGAGAGGGGGCGCAGCAGAACACATTACTCCTACACCTACTCAGTTTAGGAACAGTGTCGTGATTAGAGGGTCGTTGTCGGTCTCTTCATCTTTCGTGGAGATCCTTCAGTGTCGAGGTGTAGCTTGGCGCTCAAAGTATCCTTGTGTGAGTATTAATTAAGTCAAATAAGGAAGGCAGAAGACAATATACGGGTAAAGAAACAGATCTCACGTTCCTTTACCTTTCCTTGTTGTTTCCTGTTCCGCTATTTTCCACGGTTTTGTTTCTGTTGCCACGTGTGTTAATTAAAGGGAGAATGGCTCTCTATTCATGTAGTTTTTATTTAATGGGATTTTATTACATGTCAGTTTTTTGTTTTTCCTCTCTCTCTCTCTCTCTCTCTCTCTCTCTCTCTCTCTCTCTCTCTCTCTCTCTCAGGCTTCCTTGGTGGTGAGGGCATTTAGGAGACCTTCCTTGTGAGTGGGTAGGATTCTTGTGATGGAACTGTTACTGCAGCAATCTGGTATTCATGAAAGGCTCACACAAAGATATAACGGTGGACGAAATATTAGTGATCTTGTTTCTGTACTCCCCCCCCTACATGATCAACCATATTTTGTAGTGAATGGCCAGGGAGATGAAATAATCAATATAGGACAATAAGTAAACGGCTTAAGTTTGAGGTAAAAGTGCAGAATAAGGCCGCCTTCCCTTTTGCAAGCAACAGAAAAGCCCACTAGTGCCGGTCCCTGGAAAGTTCAGATTCATGAGCCAAAAGAATGGGATAAGTGTGTTGATACCTCTCTCTTGAAACAGTTCAAGTCATAGGCAGGTGGAAAGCCCTTGATTAAACCTAACCTGATGTAAAGTAACATAACGTAACCAGAACTGTGCCCATCTCTGACCCTCTTGTAATCAGTTAGTAATCCAAATTAGACTGCTACAGGTACTAGACTAGTATGTGTATGTATTAACACCTACCAGCAGGGGGGCAAGAGGTGGAGGAGTGCAGTGCCAGGGTTAGGTGGTGTTACTGCGTGGGCTAAACTTTGTGAGTCGTCAAATTTCAGAGTGCTGACTTGGGTGAATATTAAACTTGTGCGGATTAAAATCTTCACAGACATATTATAGTGCACAATGAGAAAACTACCTAAGCATATGTTTGTGGTGTGCTAAGGGTATCTACAAGGCCCAGTGTAGAGGGACTGAATTTTGAATATTTCCACCTCTAAGAGATTTGTAGGTTATTAGGATAGGTTAGTATGAAATTCACTGGGTTTATTAAAAAGCTACTAACTTTTTTTTTTCCATTGCAGTGTTGATTACGTATAAGGAAACATGAACTCCCGAGCATTCGCCAGGGCACTCGGTGGAGCAAGACGTCGGCATCACCGTACACGAGACTATGGGTCAAGGGGCAGAGGCAGAAACAATGCCGGTTCAGACGATGAGGTAGTAGTGAATGAGATCCCAGAAGAATTGATTGAACCCTGCAAAGTCTTTGTATCAAGATTGCGGCCTCAGGTGAGTTTTTTATATTTATTTATTTATTTTATTTTAGGTATTTGCTGTTTATTTATTTTTATTCATTCATTTATTTTCATTTTATTTTGTAAGGTAATGAAACCACTTTGAAAAATGTACCAACTTGTGAATCAAGTAAAGCCAATCAGAAAACACTTATGTGAATATTGAGTTCATTGCTGCTTAGTTTTTTTCACATCTTTATCTTGATCCTCCTGCTTTTTCCAAAGCATCAGCTCACATATTGTATCATCCCAGCATCCACTGCTTTCTTACTGCTTCTAACCATTGTCTTTCCTTTCCTTAGATACGTTATAGTTATTCTTTGTTTGTATAGCAAGATCTCCATGTTTTAAGGAATTAAAGAAAGAGACTGTGGAAATCTTAGTGTCTTGATCTAATGTGGACCTGTCATTATTGATGTTTGTATTTATTTTTGTGCATTATTTACATATTTATATTATAGGCTTGTAATGAAATTCTTTACATCCACACCCATTCACTAACATGTGTTCATACAACAGTGCTTTAGTATCATACTGTTGTCAGTTAGTATTCCCTACATGTTGCAATGTGTACATCATTGGCCACAGTATTTTAAGATTAAAAAGCACAGCAGACTTGTAATGTGTACATATATATGGGTTGTTCTTCAGGTTACAGAAGAAATTCTTGAGGACGTTCTGTCTCACTATGCAGCAGTTGAGAAGGTGATCATCATTAAGGACAAGCAGACAAGGAAGAGCAAAGGTTATGGCTTTGTTAAAGTGAAGACTGAGGAGGATGTTACAAAGTGAGTTGCTTCAAGTAGTGGCCAGTGGAAAATGTTTGTTATGGGTGTAGGCTCTATTGTTTTTTGTTGAGAGAGACAAAATATAGTAGCAGTAATAGCAATAGAGACAATGAAACTTAAAAGTAAACGAATGCTGTAAAAGTACTGATATTTATGTTTATTAGTTTAAAAAGAGTAGTAGTAATAGCAGAGGCATTGAAGCTTAGATTAATTTTAGGAGAAATGTCAAATGAAATAACTGAAAAGAGTAAGCCAATTTCAAGTGGCACTAACTTTGTACGTGTTGCAGGTTGCTTGGGCTGAATTATGGCGACGCCTTCGTCCATGGACAGAAGATGGTCATCCGGCGGGCCAAGAAGAAGGTCAGCCTGCCAGGGGATGACAGCTATGTGCGTCACCCACTTCCTGAGAGAGAGTTTGACCTTAGCCAGCCAGATCCAAGCCAACCTTCTATACACATGCTGGTGGATGATGTCATGTTCAACATTTTCTCCTACCTCCCCATCAGGAAGCTAGTCCGGTGTGAGGGAGGTGAGCAGTGTAGTGGTTGCAGTGGTGTTTGTCAGTGTCATTTTGTATTTAGGATGCATCATGTTGAATCATATTTTTAATTATTTCAGTATCTCACCTTGATTACCTTTAACTGTCTTTTCTTGAAATTATACAGATGTTTTGAATGTTTGCTTGAGAATTACTGTTTTATCAGTAGTAAAGCAAAAGAAAGAAATGATTAATCTCTTTCAAAGACAGTTTTTATAAGATTGTGAAGCATTATAGAATTTATGCCCTGTCTTTTTTTCTGATTAGTTTGTCGGCGATGGCAGATGCTGGTTCACAGGCACTTCTCCAAAATGACCAGCTTGGAAATCAATGAAAACTCCTTGGATATAGCCCCGCCATTTACAAAGTCTATCATTTCCAAGTTGCTCATCCTCTCAGGGCCCAACCTCAAGTTCCTCAAGGTGCAGAGAGCAGACTTTGCCACAAAACAAAATATCCTCAAGGTTATCAGTAAGTCCAGTGTCGGGAGTGAGGCAGTGCTTTTAAAGTGGACTGAAAGCTTGGATGTACTATTTACTTTTGTTCTGCAAGCAAAGTACTGAACCTTTTAGAAAGAAGAATTTCTATAACATAAAAGTGAGATTGTCATAAACTGTGGCTAAATCAATGATATTAGATGTTTGTGATTTATTTATTATTTTATTTAATTAATTAATTAAATTTATTAATTCATTTGTTTATTAATTTTTACATAAGGCAAGTTTTCTTATTATGTTTTGTATATTCCTGGCATTGAGTGATGATAACCATGTGAGCCAGCACTGAGACGCATTACACTTATGTGCAGGTCAGTTATGCCCAGTGCTGGAACACCTAGATGTCACCAGGGCACGAGGCATCAACTTTAATCACATTTCCAAGTTGGCAGCAGGATGCAAAAACATAAAATCTTTCATTGCCACGGTGAGTAATTTATTATCTACTTAATTTATTGTGCTGCTTGGCAAGGGCTGACCTCTAATCAATTGATCAATCATGGTATCAAAAGCAATTACAGGTTAAAAACTTTTTTGGAAAGGGAAGCATTTGGTAACTGAATTTTTTCTATGTTCCTGTTTTCCATAGTTCCCCAAAGTGCCCATGTCTATACATTCAAATAGTGATGTGTCGTTTTCAAAATTTACTTTGTAAAGTGGTCATCCATAGTATTCATAGCTGTTTAACTAGATCAGTTTCCCTTGCAGCATTGACATCCACACTTATTCCTTATGTTTTCATTCCTACAGAACTGCTTTGATTTTGATGAGAAGGCAATGCATCTGCTTCTGGTCAGCTATCCAGAGTTGGAGAAACTGGATATAGCTGGCACTTCAGTGTATGGCAAGAACTTTAACCACTTGCCCAGCACCATCAAGGTAATGTCATTAACAGATACATTCTTTATATTCCAGACTGGGTATATAAGACAACCTATAATTTTTCAGGAAAAAATTAAAGTTTGAGGAGCTATTACTGCTGTATAAGACTATCCCCAGACTGGGAGTGTAGGGTGTCTACTGGTAACAGAAGCCACTACAGGATGCAGCATGTTGTCCTGTCAGAGTAACTCAACGTTATGTTTTAGCTTGTTTTTATGTGTTGGTGCAATGACCAGCGTAAATGGGTTAAATTGTGATTGGATATTTGCAAATCATACTAAAATCAAGGATTTGAAATTTTCTGTCCCCAATGGAAAGATTCATTATTATTATTATTATTATTATTGACATTAATGTTAACATAAATGATGGAATGCTGGATTCTAATAATCTATTATAGTAATTATTATTATTATTATTATTATCATTATCATTATCATTATTAACATTAATATTTATATTGGATTGCTAGATACTAATCATGTATGTATTTGTACATTTCCTAGGAACTCTGCATTGAAAGAATTCCAGATCTGTGTCACAAGGAGAAAAGTATAACAGAGATTGCTGACAGGTGCCCCAACATTGAAGTGTTGGAGATGAGGGAATGCATGTGAGTTTCTTTTGTGTGTGTTGTCATATAAATTAAACTCACTCACTTTATTATATTCTATAAGATTTTACTTTTACTTTTCTCTTTTTTCTTTTTACTCACTTACTTTATTATATTCTATAAGATTTTACTTTTACTTTTCTTACACTCATTACACATTAGTATTGTATTTTGTATATCTTCAGTATGTATGTATTGATGATCATGATTGTTTTTATGCAAAGGTAAATGAATTAAGGAATACTTAAGATTAAGAGGTTTTCAAGTGTATCCCAGTTTCTGTATTTTAGTAATGGTTTATATTATGTCATTGTTGTTTTGTGCTTAGTATGAAGTTTCTGCAATGAATTACACCAAAGATAGTGTAGATGTGGTCAAAGGCATTATTGAATTTAAAGCTGATTCTTTGTTATTCCTGCAGGGTCTCCAAGGTTGACTTGGAATATTTTGGAAAGAAGTGCCACAACCTTGCCAAACTCTCTGTGTTCTTGCCAAGTATTGGAGCCATTGCAGCCCTGTCCTTTTTCAAGAATTTAAAGGTAAAGTATAACAGTGCAAGAGAATTTCCTTACTGCTGTTTTGAATCATTTCTAGCCACAGAAGATCATTTGTTGAGAAAACTGTACATTTTTTCTTGTGTAGAAGTTTTGAAGTTTTGATGAGACTACAGCTATAGATAATATTGATAATGTATCATACACTTGTCATTAATCAGAAATGAAATGAGTACCAGCAAAAAATTGTACAATATATGTTAAAAAAATATGAAAATATACATAATAGGAATTTACGTATCATATCAATGCTTAGAAACACTGGAAAATTCTTTTAATATTTTTTTCCCAAAGGATCTGAATCTGGTGTGTGACAAAGTGGACCTGCAAGAACTACTCAAAAATGTGCCAAAAATAGAGGTGCTCTCAGTGGAGACGGTAAGTAGTTAGTTCTCTCTCTCTCTCTCTCTCTCTCTCTCTCTCTCTCTCTCTCTCTCTCTCTCACCAAAAGCTTAGATGTTTATAAACTGTTTGTGGTAGTATTTGAGTGAATAAAGGCTTCTGTTGCTCTGGTTCTGCTATTAGCATGAAGAAAGGAACATTGTAATATTGCAGACGGAGATGGTCAACAATGAAGCTGACTTCTCTTTGGTGGAGGACTTGAGGATTTTGAAACTCAACCAGACAAATATGACAAATTCATCACTCCTGACACTGGCCAAGTGCAAACATCTGGAGGAATTGCACCTGTTCAAGTGCTGCTCTTTAACTGAAGAAACCTTTGTACGGTGAGTGCAGCCTTAAGTTGATTTGTGCTGGGCATGGCACTTGTAAAGGTTACTACATGTGTCATTCTATTTATTTGAATGCTAGACTCGGATATTCTCTTTGTGAAACAGAGAGTAGAGGCCATCTCACATCATTGCTATTTACACTATAAAGAACATAGTATGGCATTATTCTTTTAAATTGCTGTCTTTTTCCATCTATCTACAGTATTCACCATGTAAACAATGGACTTGTATAACACTGTACTATTTTGGCAAATGGATTCTTGACTAAGGCAATGTTCTTCAGATTTATTTATATCATAACCAAGTTGGATTTTATGTACCTCCTTCATGACTCTGTATGTGTATTCTGTTGGACTGGATATCCCTGGACAGATTTAGAAGGGAAAAGATAGACATAATGATGATTAATGTGAGGTATTTTCAGTGTCTTGAAGGGCTGCATCAAACTGAAGAGGATGACCTGCCTCAGCTTGGAGTTGTCTTCTTCCCTCATCACCAGGGTGGATGAGATCATGAAGGTTCGGCCAGGGAAGCTGATCATTGAAGTGCGGGACAGAGGGATTCTATTTAAAGATATCCAGTATGACAAGGACAAGATAGAGTTTGACTACTCAAGTAAGTTATCATGTTCAGCCGATGTCTTTAAACCTGCTGGAGTACCTCTTATTCTGACTTGAAGAGCTTATTGCCTTCTTTCCTGGAATGTCGGCACTCTGTCAATATTGCTGTAGTGAGGTTCTTCCATGGGTGGAGATAGCAACAAGTGGCAGTGAGCTCAGTCCAGTACATGACAGACAGAAGGTAGTTGTGGCTATGGACTCTGCTTCAGTTATGGAAGATCTCATTGAAGTCTTGAGGCAGCACAGATGATTCTTATAGTTTGTAAACACAGCAGATACTTGTCAAAGCACCGCAAAACTCATGGCAATAATACATTAAACTGAGAATGATAAGAATATAAGAGTAAGTCGGGTGTAGTAAGTATGTCTGACAAGTGTTTGTTATTACAGATGATATATCGTACATGTATGACCCCTTCGGCTATGAAAGTGGTAAGTATGAAGATTGTTTGTGTGTACTGGGCTGTATAGTGTTATGCTTTTAGAGGAGTGAAGATTAACTTTTTTCTCTTGTTAAGCACCTGAATGTTGCTACATTTGGGTTATATTTTTCTCAAGATTAATTTGCAATTACATATTGTTTTCTTTGCAATGTGCAAAGTTACACATTATAATCCATTTGTATGCATCATTCCATTTATGGCATAAAATGAAATGATTATTGCAACTTTATGCCATTGGTAGTGTATGTACATTATGTTTTCATTAATGTGTTTTCTGAATATTTAAATGTGGCAGTTTTTGTGGATTGCTAATTAACCAGTGCTGCTGAATTATCCAAATTTTATATCTTCCTGTTTGGAAATGCAGTTAACTCAACAGTAGAACTGATTGTGTCATAGATCTCTTTCCATGATACTGATAAAAACTATAAAATGTGCAATAATACTCGTAAAGGTAGGGATTAAGATATACAAGCTGAGCATGATATGTGCAGCATGTATGTGGGGTATGTTGCTGAAACAGTTCTGGGAACAAATTGCTGCTGGAACATTGGTGGAAACTTTGTTGGTGTGAACTGGGCTTAAGAGTAAAAGAACACCAGCTGGAAGTTGGATGACTGCCAAGACTGAAATGACAATTCTTCACTTAATCTGTTGAACATAATACTATTGGATGCCAAGTTTGAACATGCCTTGTGTGAATAGGGTCTCAGTATTCATTGACGTGTAGGTCTAACATATGTAATGCTGGTAAGGATAAATGCACTAGTTTTCCTAACTCAGACATTCTTTGCAGATGATTCTGATTACTCCGATGTCAGCTTCAATACCAGCTGGTATGACAGTGATGAATTTGCTGACCACTTCATCTTCAACGATGATGTAAGAGGGCTATTTTACTTTATCTGTGATATATCATGCCCTTTTTATGCTATTGTGTATGTTTTTTTAATCACCATCAAGTAATGTTAGTTTTAACATGTTTTATCAGTTTCAGGATAACCTCTTTGATGCAGCTGTGATGTTGGCAGCCTGGAATAGGCATGACTCGGCTCTTCATTGACGTGTGTATGTGTATGTTTAGCAGTCATGTAAGGCAAGGCAGCAGGTTTTTTTTGTGGTATCAAAGCTATTTTTATACGTTTTCTTTCTTTCTTTTTCTCAATATTGTTACAACTGTGTTGTAAATTGTGAATTGGATTACTGACAATGTTAATTTTTTTATTTTGAACATATATATATGTATATGTATATATAGTGTAATGAAGATTTGTTGGAAAATTGCAAAGTAAATTGAGGGCTTCATCCTGTGGCTTCATACAAAGTACATATGACAGTAAATGTGATATGTACATTTAGATGTCTAAGTACTTATTGATTGATTATATGAAGTTTCTTTTTGTTTTGTTTTTTTACACTTATGTAACTGATTAAAAGTATTTTCTTCTTTACACTTCTGTAATTCAATTTATGCAAGCAAATTTTGGCTTATGTAGCAGACTCATTCCTCAGAAGTTTGTTACCGTCAGATGTGATCTATAGTGCATCATTATTTAGATTCAACCACTTTCTCTGTGATAATAGGTATAAATATGCTGTAGTTCCTCAAATACACCACAGTGTTCTGCAGACATGTATGAGGCCATATTGTCAATATTTGGTGGTTTATTATAAAGGCCAGTATATACTGATTATCATAAACTTTGTATTGAAGTGCCTTTGTGCATTCATTGAAAAGTGGCATTCTCATATGCACTAGAGAAAATTTATGCTGCTTGTTGGCTCTTTTTGATTGTGGAAGTTCTTTGCTTAAAGAATACCACACTATGCAGGATTACAATTTATACTCAATACATTGCATAGAGTCATTTCCACTTGAGGCTCTATCAAACAAGTACATTTGTCAACATATGTTATATCATATTGGACAGTTTAGAGTGATAAAGTCTTAGCTTATATTGCTTTCCTTTATGATATGATTCATGTGGTTAGAAAATATCAGATACTAAGAAAATGAGATTGTACAAGTCATGTTTTATTGATTTCTTGTCACAAGTTCTGTATAACTATTACTAATTATTATTTATTTTAGGATGTTATTTTTGTTAGATGTGAGGATTGTAATCTGTTATGATTTTCAAAAGCAAAGATTGGAATTAATTTTAACAGTACATGAAATACAAAATTTATTATTCCACATAACATGTAATGCTTTTCTTTTCAATTATACAAGAGGTAAAAGCAACTTTTGTTTAAGGGCCCTTGTGGTCCAGTGGGTAGAGTGATGCGTTTTGAGTTAAGGATGTGAGAGGTGCATAGGTTTGAACTCCCTCTTAGAACTCAAAAATCATCCACTCTATCACTATGTGTGTGCCTGATACATAACCACTTTGATAGTGTCACAAGACTACTCCAGATGTCATGAGGCTGTGTCCACACAGTCAAGCAATGTCTGTTGGACAAACACTGTCACTATGGAAATGGCTCATTCTACCATCTCTACTATTTTGAAGGATAAGGATAAAGTGAAGCAGTGAAAGCATCAACAGTCACTAACCACACACTGTAAACAAAAAAAACAATGGAGCATATATACATTCTGTTGCAGTCTTTGAACCAACTACTTTTATCTAGGCTACTAAAGCCTAAGGCTTTCCTTCACTCTTTGAATTTGGAAACAGTGGTTTAGCTAGATGAATATAGGTGATAGAAACAGCTATAGTTTTTGTTATGGCAGCTTCATAAGTCTTACTTTGTTCTGCTAGTCATTGTTGTTGCCACTGTTGTTCATTAAGTGAGGAGAGGCTGTATATGGCACTGCCAGGCACACAATCAACCAAGTCCTAAGTCTGTTAGTTGGGAGGAGTTTTGTAGGGTCAGACTGTCCTGCCAAACCACTCTAGGGGAGCCTGAGGAGCCAAAAGTATGCACACAGAGGGAGATCCACTGTAGGTGAGAGAAAAAATACTTTGACAATCTGCAACAGACACTTCATGTTGCTGCAAGAGACTAAACAGAGGGACATCTAACCTTACTTAACTATCCTAGGTCTTATTTATGTTCAGAAAAATCCACACAGAGGTGGTAGGGCATAGTGATGGAGTAGGTGTGTTGAGCATGGTGTCTGGGGTCAGTCTGTACCACACAAACACAAACTTCAATGCCTGTGTTGCCAGCAGATTTGAACAGAGTAAAGACTGGTATACAACATCTGGTACCAGTGTTTGTTGCCATATCAACTTCCCTTGACCAAGTGGAAACGCCTTAAGAATCTTTCTAGCCACTAAAAAAAAAAAAAAACTGATTTACCTTCCATCCTGGTATGTGATCCGTCAGCATTAGCAGGAGAATTTTGTTCAACCCTTCAGATTTTGTGCATTCAATGAAAATATGATGAAAATATATACATTTTATTGAGTTATTCACTCCCCAATGCACCTTTGGCAGTGCCACCTTTTCTTTTATGTCGCTTGCGTTTCCTTTTTCCATCTGGTGCCTTTTGCTGGTCTACTTGCTTCACTTTTTTGCTCTTCTTACAGGACAATGAATGAGGATTTTTTGCTTTTTTCTTCTTTCTTGGAGGTTCCTGTACTGTTTCTCCAAGGTGCTTGCGTTTCAGTGTCTTAAGGGTTGTCTCCTCATGTGATGACAGTGTGCTGTCATGGATATGTATGCAAGAAGAGAGGGAAAAAAATTATGATCACAAATTTCAAGAATAATGCCCTTAATTCTCCACTACTAGATTTTTCAAGTCAAAAAGAATATACTATCCTTATAAAAACTATTATGATTTTGCTAAATGAATATTTATTAATTTCAACTTGTAACAATTACTCCTTGTTTATACATTAATTAGATAATGTACAGTAGAATAATGACAGGAATGAGTGAACTTGAGATAAGCTTCTAAGGATTTACAGCAAAGCTATACAGACAACAACTGACACTGACTAATCTATTGTCTCACCTGCCTTGGCCTTGAGCTATTGCTACACTTTTTTCAGTTGGTTTTTCTAATGTTGGGGCACTCTGGTGTAGATACAGGATGGGGGTGCCTACTACCTCCTGGTGGACATGTGCCCGCAGCTCAGGGTCCTGGCTGGCTATGATATACCTGAAGCAGACAGAACCATTTTCCATATTGAGTGTGAACAGAATGAAGGGAAAAAAAACCTGTACCTTAATGTACATAGGAATAAAGGTATGATAACTGACAAGATAAATAAAGCGGAAAGTGAAAGAGGAAGAATAAGTAAAGTATAAAGAGCATGTAGTGAGAATAAGGCAAGGTGGGTTATAGAAAGGAAACTCAGGACATAATACATGACTTATACTATTAATTTCATCTCGCAAAGTTGGAATTTGTGATTGATTGATCTAGAATAATATAGTGGGAGAGTGATGTGATTTAGGCACATGATTGTGGAATAGTATTGTGCCCCTGCCAACAATCCCACGTCTGTAAGCAAGAAAATGGTAAAAAAATACGTACACATATGCAATGTAAAGAAAAATCAGATATGTTCAAGCAGAAAAAAAAACTACTTACTTTCCTGGATTATTCTTGCCAAGGAGAGATTTTGCACAGGAAGAGGCAGGCACAGGATCTCCTTCATGACCACACTTATGTACAGGAAACTGTTTCACAACTATCCATGTGCCATACAGATTAGAACCTGAGGAGTGACATATCAACTGAATCAACTATATTTTTAACAATACTGAACATTTTTAAATTCTTCAAACAAATCAGTTTAGAATGTGAGTCAAATATTATAAGCATTAGTATGTAAAATACTGTCATTGAAAAAAGAAACATCTGAGGGAGAGAGAGAGAGCACGAGCATACACTTACTTATTTTACTGAGCTTCTCTACTTCCAAGATGATGCACTGAGTGGTCACAATCTTAGTCTGGGCTCCAAGGTACTTTGGAATTTGCTCCTTGATGAGCACTTTGCCCTAAAAGAAATGAAAATTAATGACACTCAAACAAAAGTTATAGAAAGCATTCACAAACAGTATATATTTCAGTCTCATAATTTCTCTCTCCAGCTTTTGTTTTCCCCTTGGCCGAACTCCCTTATCCCCCCCCCAAAAAAAACAAAAAAAACAAATTAAAATAAGAAATCTGAAGGAGTCACCTCTAGGGCAGCATGGCAGAAGGTAGCATCCAGCAGGATAGTGTAGGGGGCATCCAGTGCAAAATTGTTCCGGAAGAATGCAAGGATTTTCTGAGCTTTTTTGTGGCGTTTGATTTTCATGTTGAGTGGTTGATGCGCTTATCTGTGGGTTAGGAAAATCAATAATTACCCTAAAATTTACAATACTAATAAAAGTTACACGGTTAATGTGTGATTCCAAATTACTAAACAGACTGCTTATTTCAAGAGAATGACTTTCTATTGCTTGTAAAATATGACACTTTCAATTTATGATCTACATAAGGAAAGGATCGGCCAAAAAATAATGGATTGAATAAATCTATACTTAGTCAGACCTGATCCAGATCAGCCCTCAGAAGAAAGGACTTTTTCTTGACACTTAATACTACCATATACATAATGGGTTTTGTTGTTGAAAAATTGGGGAACTATATAGAGTTTTACTGAACCTTTACTAGGATTTGATTTTATTGACCAATGACAATAGTAATGATCCTGTATAGATTTATCTTTTTATTTGTATATATATATATATATATATATATATATATATATATATATATATATATATATATATATATATATATATATATATATATGAAACGATAATATAATGTGGTGGAAAAAATGTCACGACCCCACTTATTGTTCCTGGTAAATCTATACTGAATCATTACTATAACCACCTAATAGTACATCTGTTAGTTAAAGAAACTACTGCTGCTGACTAATACTGTCAAGCCAGACTTCCACAAGAGATCTAATGCTAACTCGTGCTTCACCTTGTACTCTGTAACTTACTTTTTACCATCAGTTGATTCCAAAGCACTTTGCCTTATTGGGGCTGCGATGTTTTTAGTCCTCCAAAGGCAAGTTTCTTTCTTCTTTGGACCTGTAACACTTTCAATAACTTCTTATGTCTCTCTCCTTCTTCTTTCACCGTTGGAGAAGCTGGTCCCTTCCTTATTGATCAACTTTAAACTAACAATATTTTCACGTGGCTCACCTCTTCCACATGAGTTTGTTTACCATCAGCGACCTCCAGTTCGGCACAGTGGGAGATCTCGGACCAACATTTTTGCCGACATTTCTCTCAATTTATGGATTTTTGAGAAAAGGAAGCAAACACGTTATAAAAAAATACATGTGATATTTTAGGTAAAGATGAGAAAATTAAATTATATACTACTATTGCTACTACTTCTACTACTACTACTACTACTACTACTACTACTACTACTAGAGTAGAGGCGGAAGTCTGCGCTCTCCTCATCTGAATCATCGTCCAAGACTGGCTCATCCTCACTGTCTGAAGAGTCTGTCTCCTCGCCTTTCTGTTTTTGCGAAGCAGATAGCTAGAAACGCCCTAGATACACCACATAAAAAAAAAACAACATATATATATTTTTTGTAAATAAACGAAATGAGTAATCTATGAATATGATAAATATTTTGGAGCGTATAATGAAGACAATAATGTTTGGGCCGATATGGTGTAAAGCGCTGCTGAACAGGGAAAGTCAGACAGTTCTGCCAAATAAACGAAAAAAATTATAGCGAATTTCATCTTTATATGGTGAAAAAGATAAAATAAAGTTATAGTTTCCAGCGGAAAATACAGCTGATTTTGCTCCGAACTAATTACCTGCTGACAAGGATAATAATAATATGTACTTCTATAGAACAGCTGCACAAGGATGTGAGCGAGTCATGAGACGAGAGAGAGGGAAGGAGCAAAGATGGCGACGGCGGCAGACTCCACACGTCCCGAGGCGGTCGCTTTGATGGTCTGGGAGAGCAAGTGCCCCAAGTGCAAAATTACATACAAGTTTACAGGTGAGAGTGGGTGAAGGTATAATGGTTCACATCCCCCAAAACCTTGTGACGAAGGCTGAGGTGAAGGTGAGTAGGGTAGGTGGGGGTAGGGTAGGCAATCACAATGGCTGGCTGGTGGCGAGAATGATGCTGCTGTAGTGGTATGACTGTTGTTCCTGCGTGGCTGCCTGCTGGGGGACAAGACATGATTGTACCGTGCGGTCTGGGTGAATACACGTCCAGGTCTCAGAGAAACAATGGTCTAGCTAGAGTCCCTGCAGTCTAACTTGGCAGCTTTTGTATGGCCTGGAGTTTGGTCTCCATTTTCCTCCAATCCTGGTCTACCTCTTCAACCTTGGTCTTGGTCGTTCTTTCTTTCCCTCTGCTTGTACGTACCTGAATCGGTTTATTTCTGAAATAATTCTAAATCTTGTTCCACATCTCCGTTGAGGTTAAAAAACGAAGTGTAGGGTCGTCGTCATCTCCGTATAACTTCTCTCGCCATCAGTCATGACGACCCGCTGTCAAAACAAACTCCCGTCACACCATCTCGCTATGGACTGTTTTGATGCAAGCCGGTCATATAGCTAGCAGATTCACAGCCAGACTAATTAAAGATGCTTCATCATAAATTACCTCAATGTGGATGAAAATGGAACTTTTGTATTGGCCTCTTATGCATGTGACTGTACATACTTGTTGCCTAACTTTATTGAAGATATTATTAGTACTACATGGTACCTTATGTATTTTTCATCTTTCCATATACATTTTGTCTTGGATATTCAGTCACTTTTATGTATGTTATATATTTGTGATGTTCTTGTTGTGTCTCCCACAGACTGGGTGACAAAGTTTGTTAAGGTGGCTTGCCTTGAGCCTTCATTGCATGTGGCCTGGGTTAGAATTCTTGCCAAACCTAGTTGCCCAGTAGAAGTAGTGTTCTCCCATTAACCCTTACGGTGCCATATAGCCCAGGCTGTTGCAACACCTAATGGAATAATTTGGTTTCGCAGACAGGAAGCAGTATGTCTACCACAAGCGAGAGCCGCTGCTTCTGTCATGTGGCCACGCAGTGTGTCAGTCGTGCTTTGGGTCTGGTCCTCACACTTGTGCTGTATGCCAGATGGTTAGTACCAACACCTGGATTTACACTTCTTTAATACCTCATGACCTTGTGCAGTTGTCATTTTTCAGTTTAAAGTCTCTTTGTTGGTATTTATGCAGTGGTGATATTAATGCAATCGTGCATTTTTTTTCAATTCAAAGCCTTATTGTTGGTATTTATGCAATGTTTATGTAATCCACTTGGGTAGAAATCCAGTCGCTTTCATATAACCTCGTCAAGTTCTCATACTCTGTCTTGTGGTCCTTCATTTATTCCTTCCTTTCTTTTCTGGGCATTTTCTGTCACCTCCAAGGAAAGCCCTGTAATCTTGGGTTTTTAGATTGTCATGGTCTTTTTATCAGCATATTAATTAAGCCCAATCCTGTCCTGGGCTTAACACAGATACTGGGGCCTGAAGGGGTGATATTTTCTTATACAGATCACCGTACCTGAAAAAAAGTTATACAACAAGAAACATCTCTACATCCTTGGCGGCCTCTACCAGTACTGGAACTCTGGGTGAGTGGGGGAACTGTGGGGGGCAGGAGAGGAGGAAAGAGAGTGAGATGAGGGAGGGGAGGAAGGGAGTTGAGAGATAGATGAGGGGAGGGAGGGAGTTGACAGATGACTTTAGGGGAGGGAGGGAAATATTGCATTTTCATTATTCAGGCTTATATTAAGGTAAGTTAGTTATCTAAATGGTAAATTCCTTCATGTTCTCTGATCTATTTTATTATTTGGAAATCCACTAAGGAATTCAAGAGATCTGCTATGAATTAGTGTTGCAAGTAGCAGCTTTAGTTTTAAGAATACTACATGACACTTTGTAATAGTAAAATTCTCTCTCTCTCTCTCTCTCTCTCTCTCTCTCTCTCTCTGTCATCTTGAGCTCTGAAGTTTGAGTTGCATGTGTTGGTGTCGATTGAGAGTGTTGCATTGTGTGAAGGTAATGATGATGTGTGTTGTTCTGCAGGGATCTCAAGAACAACATTCACTTCTCCAAACGGTACCAACAACCAAAGCAAACCAACAAAGATAATGGTATGTTCAGTGTGGTTAGGTTGTTCATTCATATCTTGTTAATTATTTGATGTGTAGCTCTGTGTCATGCAAATTATCATTATTTTGCAGAGGAGTCAGGTGCTGCTTGAGGGAGCTTCCTTCCACCACGTGCACTGTCACTTTTCACTTTTGTGGGAGCCATAATGAGGGCTAATTTCAATAAAATATGCAAAATATCAAGCACAACAGAGAGAGAGATTTCAGTAAAAATGTGAAGTGAAGTTAACAATTTGTGTGTAATGATAATGATGGTATTGGTCATATTTTGCTTTGACAGATCAGTGTCGAGAGTGTTGCCAGACCAAAGCCACTGTCCTGTGCACCACCTGCATGTCACAGCTGTGTGATGGCTGTTTCAAGAAGGTAAGAAGGACTACTGAAGTGTGTGTATGTTGTTTGTATGTTGCGTTTGTGTTTGACAAGATTTCAGTTGAACTTCTTGTCATAACTAGGATGAGTAAATGGTTCTGGACAGCAGAGAGGTTTGGTGTGAAGGTGGGTTTTAGTTCTTGATCATTGCTAAAGCTAGAATTGGACTGCCATGAGACCTGAAACTTGGATGTGTGAGGTTCATGAAGTTGAGGGAAGGTAATAATGGGTTTGAAGACTGAAGAGAATGAGTTAACATGCACATTTCACATTTCTAATCCCTGCATGATATACTTGCCACACAGATCCACATTCCCAGGATCATGAAGAATCACAAGTCTCAGCCACTGACTCAGGGTGGCTTGTGGCACATCATGACCAAGTGCTCTGAACACCCTCGGGACTTGTGCTCCCTGCTGTGCCAGACGTGCTCCTCTGCTGACTCTGAAGAGGTGAGCCAAGGTTCTGCACTAACACACCACTGGCTTACTTCATACACTCCATTTTATAAGATGGTGTTGGTGTAGTCTTATATTCTGTTACTATTGCTGCTTGTGAGTTAATGCACTAGATGTTAGTAAGAATACATTATTATTATTATTATTATTATTATTATTATTATTATTATTATTATTATTATTATTACTGTTATTTATTCCACCAGTATATATGCACCCGGTGTCACATCATTGGGTCACACCAACAGCATGAGGTCATTGATTTGGACTATCTGGTAAGTGTGTATGTGTGTGTATACGTGTGTGTGTGTGTGTAATCACTCACTCCCCTTCCCTCCACCATATCTCACCTTCCGTCTCTCTCTCTCTCTCTCTGCCCTTCAGATGTCACTGCAGGTGCCCCAGGTGGAAGCTGCCCTGAATCAGGTGGAGGATTTGGTGAAGACATTGCAGTTCCAGAAGAATGTAAGTACCCTCATAGAATTACCTCAGGGCAGAGAAATGGGACTGGGGGGAAAGATGCAGTTTTTACCTTGTGTTTTGTTGATTAATTATTATTTTTCGGGTGGATAGACATCGGCAGCCGTGTTCTGAAATGCTTCTCTCTCTCTCTCTCTTTCTCTCTCTCACCATCACTTCTTTCCAAAGGCTCAGGTTGAAGACACTCACGTTTTTTAGGAGTATTTTCACGCTTATGGGGCGATATTTCCAGTTTATTATTGAGAGATTAGTGAAATTGTGTCAGTGGGCTTGTAAGATTCCTACACAGTTAGTACACAGTCTGATAAGGCAGAGCTTCTTCTTGTAGACTAAGATGCATTGACCTGTAATATTAATGAACGCAATCAGGCAAGCAGTATAATTTTAGGAACCAAGAAATGCAATCCACAAAAAAGTGTCTGCAGATTGAAATTTAGGTGTGTGTGTGTGTGTGTGTGTGTGTGTGTGTGTGTGTGTGTGTGTGTGTGTGTGTGTGTGTCAATCTTCTACCTGCTGCTGCTCTAGTTGTGACCTTTTCATGAAGTAGAAAGTTGTGAAGGGATTTTGCTTGTACCTTCCCTTATTTTTTATTGATTTTTTTCCTCCCTTCCTCCACTCTCCTCATCTCCTTTCCTTTCTTCTCTCCTCCTCCTCCTCCTCCTCCTCCTCCTCCTCCTC
>CM035191.1:14672149-14690383 GCA_020233015.1 Callinectes sapidus
TCTTCCTCTTTCTCCTCTTCTTCCCCCTCTTTATTTGTTTTCTGTTACATAAACACTTTTTTTTCTTATTTTCTTGACGAGACAATGGAAGTGAGGAATAAAAACATTTGTCTAAGAGAGAGAGAGAGAGAGAGAGAGAGAGAGAGAGAGAGAGAGAGAGAGAGAGAGATGAGGGGGTGACAGGATGGACGAAAATGAATAATTAGTCTCCACTCTCTCCTCTCTCTCTCTCTCTCTCAATCCTCGTCTCTCTCTCATCTCAATCTCTCCTCCTCGTCTCTCCTCCTCTCTCTCTCTCTCTCTCTCTCGCTCAAATTAATGGTTTAGTCACAAAAAATATAAGTGAAAGTGTATGGGTGGATATCGATTTGAGAGAGAGAGAGAGAGAGAGAGAGAGAGAGAGAGAGAGAGAGAGAGGGAGCCATATTGAACTTAAAACTTTATTTATTCATTTATTTCAATCTAAAACGAATCACTACTACTACTACTACTACTACTACTACTACTACTACTACTACTACTATTTTCTCTCTCCATTTATTTTTTGTCCTCGTTTCTACAACAACAACAACAACAACAACATTCTTTCTCCACACTACAAGCGGAGAAACAAGAATCAGATTGAAGAAAACGAACAAAAACACAAACCTACCATTTAGATTGGAAAAGAAGGGAAGAGAGGGATAAAAAAAGAGATAAAAGTCAGGAAAAAGTAGAGAAAAGGTGTATCTGCAACTTTTCCTTTCACTCACCTACTTTTTTTGATGTACTTACTTTTTTTTTGACATTTTTTTTCTCTTTTGCATGTTTTTTGTACATTTTTTTTCTCTTTTGCATGTTTTTTTTGTCACTGGAAGGGCTTTTGTTTGATCTATTGCTGTTTTTATGTATTTTCTTCATTTTAAGCGCTTTGTTTCCTCCTCCTCCTCCTCCTCCTCCTCCTCCTCCTCCTCCTCGATTTTCATTTATTTATTTATTTATTTATTTATTTATTTGTATGTTTAGTCATTTATTCATATTTATGGTGGATGATGATGGTGTAAGAGTCCCTTTTTTTCTTTGCATTTTGGTGATGATGGTGTAAGAAAAATGTTAGTGATGATGGTGTAAGATTTTTTTTTCCCTTGCATTTTTTCCCTTGTATTTTTTTTCCTTACATTTTTTTGGCCACTTGTTTGTTTGAATTTTTTATGCAGTTCATGAGTGAATGGGTCCGTGATGGATGCCAGAGAGAGAGAGAGAGAGAGAGAGAGAGAGAGAGAGAGAGAGAGAGAGAGAGAGAGAGAGAGAGAGAGAGAGAGAGAGAGAGATGTAGGTAGAAAAGAGAAAGTAGTAGAGGAGGAGGAGGAGGAGGAGGACGACGAAATGTTATAAGTTTCAGTATATAATTGTTCCTTTCCTCAGTATAAGAGTTGACCAGTTGAAACTCTAAATCCTTCTTCCCTTTCTCTGATAAACTGTAACTCCCTCCCTGCCTCCCTATCTCCTTCTGTATTTCCCTCTACCTGTCATCTGAACTCCTTGTACCCCTTCACTATAACTGGGACCTATTTGAAGTTATTGTCAAATGAGTCTAAAGATGGTTTTCCTTATCATCTTTACACGTATCTTGATCTTTATTCTGCTTATTATTGCTTATTATTATTATTATTGGACTACTTTGTACCGCTTCAGAAAGTTGTACCAGTGAGGATATTAATAGTACAGACTCCGGTCATGGATCTTCTGACCTCCATAGACCCGTCCTAATGTCCAGAAAATCATCTAATCACTTTCAAAACTCGAGGTAAAAAATATCCCTCTCTCTTGGCTAACTCTCTCTCTCTCTCTCTCTCTCTCTCTCTCTCTCTCTCTCTCTCTCTCTCTCTCTCTCTCTCTCTCTCTCTCTCTCTCTCTCTCTCTCTCTCTCTGGGTATACATACACAGGGTGATATTGTACATGAAAAATTTTATTGTTATTTTAGTGTAAGTACAGCAACAATGACGTCAACAATAATAGCGCTCGCGTGCACACACACACACACACACACACACACACACACACACACACACACACACACACACACACACACACACACACACACACACACACACACAGTACAATGTTGTGTGGTGGTGTGCTTGGTGACTGGTATGACTTTGGTGCCACAAGAGGGCATCCTTTGAGGCACTTGGCCGAGGGATCCTTCCAGGCCCCTCACAGTGACAGGAAGAGGGAAGGTTCGTGGGTGCCATGTGCCTGCCTGTCTGTCTGGGTTAATTAAGGGGGCCGTGACTTGGAAAGGAAGGCTTGTACAGGAGGAGCCTTGGCCTTCCCTACAACTCTTGGTAAGGTTAGGTAGTGAAGCTTATCACAATAGCCTCATAAGGGTCATTTGGTTCGGTGCTGTTCGTTCTGTATTCCATTGTATTCCTTTGAGATGGACAAGTGGTGCAGCATTGCCCGGGCAACACTCAGTGGGGGACGCTGTGCCTCTTCTGTACTTGTAGTAACAGAAGTCTTCGATCTCAGCTGCGTGGGGTTCAGACTGCAGAGCCTGGTGTTTGTTTGGTGTTGGGTTGGTGTAGTGTAGTGGGTTATCAGGAGAGGCTCGTTGCCTTGGTGTCCCGTGGCGGCCTGTGTGGCAGGAGGGATGGGGCTGCAGGAACACTGTCTTGCCTGTCTATCTAATTTCCTGATTGGTCTTTGGAACTGCGATGCTTAGCGTGCATGTTATAGGAGGGGCAGAGGAGAGTTACTTCCCCAGGGTAGCCAGTGGTGCTCCAAGGCCATGGTGGCCGCTTCCTGCCCCGCCACCCATAGGGGAGCCACCACCTTGTTGTTCCAGAAGCCTTGCATCAGCAAGCGTGACGCCTGATGACTGGTGAGTGAAGGCTGGGTCCACCACCAGGACACCCGTGGCAGGCAAGAAACCGTTGGCCACTGTTTGGAGTGTTTCTGTGTGTGTTGGCAGGAGGTTTGCGGCGGCACCTGACACACCGCTCTGAAGCTGTCCCAAGCTTTGTGGCTCGTTAGTGAGGGCAGTGGAGGCCGCCGCATCTACGCCCTGGGAGGGAGCGAGACCCACCTCACCCTTGAAGGTGAGGGAAGGGCCAGCTGGGGTGGCTTTCTGCAGTGGAAGAAGCTGCTGGGCGTGGACCACCTGTCCCCCAGACCCCAAGTGGTGCGATGTGGTGCCGCCCTCAAAGGTTTGCTCAAGTTTGATTGAACCGACGCTCCCGTGGCTGAAAGTGGACTGTGGACTGCTGATGTGCAGGCTTTGCTGAGGAATGGTCTGCTTTGTAGAGACTGCAGTGTGGAGGGCTTTCTGGGATGCTGGGAACTTTTGAGTGTGTTTAGCGGAGAGCGAGTCGCTTACTGAGGGAGATAGAGCGATGAAGGTGTTGGTCTTTGGAGGTTGCTGCAGCACCAGGGGCTGCTTGGTGGTGAGGTGTGGGCGGGCGCGGCTCTTGGTTTGGCGCGGCGCTGTGGCGGTGTAGAAGTTGATGCGGCGGAGCGTGGAGAGGTCAGGGTCTGGCAAGTTGACCTCCTCAGGGGAGGTGATGGCGCCATCGGTGAGGCCAGACAGGATGGTGGACAGGGTGTGTCTGAAGGAGGCGGTCGTGGCGTCGTCAACATCCAGGTGTCGCTCCTCGTTGAGGTTCAGGAGGGGCGACACCACGGCTGGAAGTGACTGCTGAGCGGAGGAGCCCTCGGTGGGACGGCGGGGACGTGAGGCGTGAGCGTAGGTTTGGGGCAACACGGCTACTTCATGTTGCTGTGCCTTCACTAAGAAGATATTGTCATCATCACCATTGTCATCACCATTGCCGTTACCAACATTTGTGGCAAGGTATTGTACCGAGGGTCTGGTTTGGCCCCTGGACTGCTGCTGCTGCTGCTGCTGCTGGTGCAGTTGTTGTTCTTCCTGCTGTTGTAGGAGCAGATGTACTTGCTGCTGCTGCTGAAGCAGTTTTATCTGCTGCTCGTTTTGTTGTTGCTGAAGCAGTTGCTGTACCTGTTGTTGTTGTTGTTGCTGCTGCTGCTGTTGCTGCTGAAGAAGTAGTTGTATCTGCTGCTCCTCATGTCGCTGCTGCTGTTGCTGCTGAAGAAGCAGTTGTATCTGCTGCTCCTCGTGTCGTTGCTGGAGCAGCTGCTGTACTTGTTGCTGTTGCTGCTGTTGTTGGATTAGCTGACGTACCTGCAGCTCTTTTTGTTGTTGGAGCTGTTGGTGTATCTGCTGTTCGTTTTGTTGTTGTTTTAGCAGCTGGTGTACCTGCTGCTGCTGCTGCTGCTGCTGTAGTAGTTGATGTACCTGTACTGGTTGTTGGTGTTGCTGCGTTATGCCGAGGTGGGTGTGTGTGAGGGTCTGGGGAGAGAGTGGAAAGGCGTGGACGTTGATGGGGCTTGCAGTGACAGCCACGCCGCCAGCCAGGCTCTGGACGGGACCACTTGCTTCGTCGTCGTCGTCGAGTTGAGCAGTGGAGGTCTGGTGGTGCGGGGCGGGGGTGGCGGGGGCAGTGTGGAGGGCGTGATGGAAGGCAGGCGTCGCGGTGGGGTAGTGGTAGGTGAGGGAGGCTGTACCCGAGTGGCCTGCAGGAAGCACCACCTGCCTGTCATCGGCATCATCAGCCCCATCTTCCTGTGCGTCCCCCAGTGTGGCGGCGTGGTGGTGCAGGGCCTGGACGGGAGGGTGAAGGGGCTGGCTGGGAGTAGGATAGCTGTATGACGGGAAGGAGGTCACTTTGCCTACTGGGAAAAGTGATGTCTGGTCGTCGTCATCGTCCTCCCCGCGTGCCCCCTTAATGATGATTTGCGTGGAGGCAGGGGCGCCGTGGTGGAAGGACTGGGCATGTGGCTGGACGAAGTAGGCAGCAGGGGAGGGAGTGACCGCGACGCCTGGGAGGAGATGCACTTGATCATCGGCGTCGTCATCGTGTGCGTCTTGAGTAGTAGGGGCGTGGAGGGGGTGGGGCGGCGTGGGGTAATTGTACGGCGATGGAGTGGTGGGGCCGCCGAGCACACTCAAGGCTTGGTCATCTGCATCGTCAGCGCCAGGAGCCAGTTGGTTATTGGGCAGGGGGGCGTGATGCAGGGGCTGGGCAGGGGTGGGGTAGTGGTACGGGGCTGGGGTCGTTACTCCTGGGAAGAACAAGTCGTCACCGTCGTCATCCCCACCGCCAGCCGCCCTGCCATAATCCCCAGCATCGTCTTTTATAATGATTTGTGTGGAGGCTGGGGCGGCGTGGGTCAGGGGGTGGGCGGGGGTAGGGTAGCTGTACGGAGACGGGGTGGTAGGGCCTGCTGGGAGGAGCACGTGGTCGTTAACGTCATCATCTTCGTCATCAGCGTTTATAGCGACGAGTGGCGAGGCTGTGGTGGCGTACAGGAGCGGGGCGGGGCTGGAGGGAGTGTTGGTGGAGGCGACAGACACGGCGTTTACAGGCGACAGGAGCTGGTCGTCTGCGTCGTCACTCTCACTGTGGATAATCTGCGTGGAGGCGGGCGTGGCGTGAGTGGGGGGGCCGTAGGAGGGGAGGGCCACGCCGGGCACTCCACTGGGTAGGCTTGGCGGGAACTGGGGCGAGTTGTGTCCTCCGAAGTGGTTTCCGAGAGGGTGCCCCCCGAAGTTGAAGGAGATGATCTGGTGTGGCCGCTGCTGCTGGGAGGGGAGGTCCGCTGCCGCCACGCCTGAGGAGAGGGGCGATGGAGAATGAATGAATGACACTTCCTGGCTATATACTGTTTTTGTTCAGTGCTACGTTATGTGGAGTCATTTTGCTGGGGTGAATGATCAACTCTTTCACTACTATTTGTTCCAGCTTGAGTTAATTAATGACAGACCGCTCTAAGGCTATCTAAAATGTTAAAATTGGGAACTACTACTACTACTACTACTACTACTACTACTACTACTACTACTACTACTACTACTACTACTACTACTACTACTACTGTCACTCACCTCCCACTGTTAAGACCACCGGCAGCAGTAGTAACCGCCTGTACAACATCTCCATTTCTTCTGTCCTTCCTTTTGTATAGAGGCTGCACTGAGAGAGAGAGAGAGAGAGAGAGAGAGAGAGAGAGAGAGAGAGAGAGAGAGAGAGAGAGAGAGAGAGAGAGAGAGAGAGAGAGAGAGAGGATTATTTTAGGGATCCAAGTATAACAACCTCACTGAACAATCATAGGTGTGTGTGTGTGTGTGTGTGTGTGTGTGTGTGTGTGTGTGTGAGTGTGTTCCTACCTGATGGGAGGAGCGGGGAGAACAGACTCAGCTCTCCCCGCCCCTGGAAGTTTCATTTATACCTCCCCTCCTGCCGGGCCAAAAAAGTAACTCCCCGCCCCTCCTCCCCTCCCACTTCTGCTCCTTCACCGTCACTCCTTCCCGAACGCGTCAACCTCCTCGTCGTTCTCCCTCTCTCTCTCTCTCTCTCTCTCCAGTGTTTACCTTAGACAGAGTGGGCAGAGCTGTGTGCCATTAGCAGAATGATGTAGGGTCAGTTAATAGTTTTTTTTAATTTTTTTTTATTTATTTGTCTTTACTTTTTCCAGTGTTGTCTTTTTTTCTTGTTACTGTTTACCTATGAGGTTTAAATAATGTAGTTTTGGTTAGGATAAGTTAGATAAGTCCGAGATATGCTAAGTTAGGTTTGGATAGGTTAAGGGTGAGTGGAATCACTGCCAGATGTGGCTTACAGATGACAGTATTAACTGAATCTGTATTCTGAAGGTTTTTTTGGTAAAAGTCAAGAATAGCACCTCCTTTCTAATCATTGAAATAACCTTGCAAAGTGATAGAGTACTTGCTGTACAACATGTCTGTGACATACACACTCTTCTTGAAATTCAGAATTAGAATGCTACTCCAACACCAGCGTCACAGACCCTCTCTTGTGAAGGAACCTTAAATGCCCCAGACTGCTCTTCCATTGTAGATCATAAATGTTTTGACACTCGCCTTAACTTTTCTTCATTAATTTCTGCAATATTTTAGATTTAATTTTCATTCTGTAGAACACCATCCTTCACTGAAGCACAGGAGTCTGAGGCAACTGACAATAATCCCTTTTCTATGCCTTCCTACTTTTTCTATCCTCATTTTCATATCAAAGCGGGATGTATACGTGTGTGAATTTTCCTCCATCTGTGTACAATTTTGAAACACTAACTCTGACTATAAGAAATTCTTTGACTATCAACTTCCAAGTGGAGCACATTCTGTTTCCTTTTGCAGAGATCTCATTCTTGGAGACTTTCCTCTCCCTTCATTGACCATCTTTGTAAACTACCCTTTAACTTAATCTGATATAATCAGTTTTGGATAGGTTTAAATTTATGAATAGAATAACAGTGGCTATGAGAAAGTAGTTGTATTATTTCCAGCATATATATTTTATTTATTCATTTATTTATTTATGCATGTATATTTACTACATGATGTTATCCACAGATTAAAATGAAGATTACGATTGCAAGCCGAGTATATCTGGTACCAGAGCAACATCTTGACACACCACACATTACAACTGGTCAGTCAAGTCACTGGAGACAAAGAATAATAGATGATGGAGAGTAACTAAAATATTTAAGTTGATAAGTTTCCAGAATTGAAGTATCAGTAATAGAGTGATATAAATTGCTTTCAGGGTTGCTTGTCAGGAGAGAGAAAAGACAATAGTTCATACTAGAAAAGTAACTACTCAGCTTAGGCAGAACAGTGTCCTTATGGATGGATACTTAGGTATTCATAAGTTAAAAACAAGATGGTAAATGCTAATCTTTATTGCCTGAAATAGTGTTGTACATTGTACATTTTCATTGTCAAATAATCTCTGCAATTAACCTGAGACACTTTTCAAGTCTATAGGTAATATATATATATTAATGTAAGTGAAGTGTGTGACCAGCTGTTGGTGAACATGAGCCACACACCATCCCAGCATTGAAGTGGAACCAAGAAACTATTGTTGCTGTTGTCCTGCGTTGAGAAAATATTGCAATCACCATAGAAATGTGTTTTGGCTTCAGAAACTGCTTGATATTGAAATATTGAATAAAAGTTTAATGTAAGCTGCTTTTCTACATTTTGGATATATACAAGAAATTCTTTAACCTAAGGATATAAAAATCTAGTAGCAATAGCAGTAAAATTGCCCTAATCTAGTAGCAATAGCAGTAAAAATGCACTATCTTTAAGATGCAATTTGCACATAGGGGTCCCATCCCTCCCCCTTAGTGGGAGAGGGTAAAAAAACAAACCACCCATGATCCCCTATGTGCAAAATTTGCCTTAAACTTAGTAATATTTTACTGACACCATTACTGTCCCATGAGACAAGAACAACAAAAAGGAAATTTATTTATTTATAAATAAAGCTATTCAACTTACAAATAGAGTTATTTCTCCTGGTAGAGAAGGGAGGGATCTTTAGCACAAAAGGGGCCACATACCACCACCTTTCATGGGAGAGGGTTAAAAAATCAAGAGGACACAAGGTACACCACGGGTTCTCTGTGTCCAAATTTCCTCATCCTCTTCTATGGTGGATGAGAAGGGCAGGAGCACCTGTGTCATGACAGGCGTAGTCCAGTCAGGTCCCCAAGTCTTCGTGAAGTCATCCTGTATGCTGATATGGGATGAGCAGTGGCAGCTGTGTCTTGAGAGAGCAGCAGTCATGTCCTTGGGTCCTGGTGAAGAAGACGCCTTAATATTGGAAAGAAGTTTCAAGAAAAAAGGCTTCTCATAAAACACATGCACCATATATCTGACCACTAAATATAAAAACATGTGAAGCAAGGAGTCTGCAAGAGGCTGGTTGGCCTACACAAGGCAGCTCCTGTAAACCTACATTAGACAATCTATCATCACTATCCATAAATTTATTGAGCTCCGTATTCACCACAAATGTACAATAAATAATAGTACACTAAGTAAATACACACAGTGAAATAGAACATCCCACATACTGGCGGTCCATTTTTTATTCATATGACAATGACATACAAGTTGGTGATCAGTAAATATATGTTTGTACAGGTTTTTTTTATGTACAAGGGAGGCAGCCTACGGCAACAAAAATGGAACAAAAACCCACTGAAGTGCCAGGATGGGCTGGGATAAAATATTGAGAATACTGGTTAACTCTTGCATTAGAGAGGTGGACAGAATAGCGGTGAGAGGAAGAGGCAAGTCTTATGCAGTGAGGCTGCAGCAGCAGGGGGGGCATGCAGTTAGCAAGATCAGAAGAGCGGTTAGCATGAAAATAGCAGTAAAAGATTGCAAGAGAGACAACATTGAGGCGATGAGAAAGAGGTTGAAGACAGTCAGTCAGAGGAGAGGAGTTGTTAAGACGAAAAGCTTTTGATTCCACCCTGTTCAATAGAGCTGTTCAGTAGAAACTGTGGCCCCAGGCACATTGTTCATACACCACCTCGCTTCGCACCTCACACCATTATTTCAAATCTTTGGTGCCTGCCTGTAATCAGTAGATCATTCTGTGATCTCTTTACTTATTTTTTATTTATTTATTGATCTATCAATTAATTAATTAATTGATTAAATTATTGTGGATATGCAGCCTTACAACCATTCATCACGCCTCCTAAACGAGCAAAATAAGAACAGAGTTTGGCAACAAAGCACAAGATAATAGAATTAAAGAAGAGTAAGATAAATGTCATTGTAACTTGTTTACTTATTGTACTTCATGTATGTATTATAATCAGTTCAAACAATGCACGGCAAAGAAAAAAGGAAAAAGGAATAGATACAGGTAGATATGAAGCAAATTAAACATCAGGTTGTTGAATATTTTCAGCTAACTGACTGGCAACATTGGTGTGAGAGAGAGAGAGAGAGAGAGAGAAACTTACCTGTGTATTTGTAGCAGGAAAACTGTGGTGGTGGTGGTGGTGGTGATGTACAATTTTCCCACAGCACTGAATACTTGGCATCACCTCGCTCAACACTTCCCTGCTCATTCTTGGTGTTGCTGGCATTGTAGGTGGTGAAGTGAGACCAGAACTTGGGGATGATGCAATATCTGTTGGGAACAAATGATCATTGAAGCTATGATGGGCTAGGCTGTGTATGTGCTTAGTTTTACCTGGGACTGACAGGCAACAGAGCAACAAAAAATTTCAACATTGAAATTGTGAGTCACATGTAAACATTTTAAGTTCAAAGCTGGTCATTAAGGGAACATATTGTTAGACAGTGAAAGAAGAAGAGAGACCTAAAAAGCAATTCAAAGTGTTACATGTTCAAAGGAAGAAAGTACTGTGGCAACAGACTTACTATGGTGATCCTACCCTGGCAGTGAGAGGGACTTTTCGTGAACTTAGTCATTACTTTTGTTCATAAAAATAACATCAAGGCATGTAGGAAAGCCTGAATATGAAAGCTATGTTAAAAAAAATGTATAAGTCAAGAATAGCACCTCCTCCTCTACCTCCATCCTACCCACCTACCTGCCCCAGCAAGCTTGGGAACTTGTGGGGAAATGGGGGTTCTGGGGGGGGAGGGAGAACAAAACGAGTGATATATATATATATATATATATATATATATATATATATATATATATATATATATATATATATATATATCTATATATATATATATCTATATATATATATATATATATATATATATATATATATATATATATATATATATATATATATATATATATATATAGCATTCAGGAAAAAACTACGGACAAAAATTGCCCTTTTTTTGCAATATTTGCGTAAAGTTCGCAAAATGAAATAAATAATGTTATCTATACGATAAAACGCTTTGCCAATCCCAGCTTCCCAACGGAGCTAGTTCCAGCCTCGCCTGTACCCCAAAACTCACAAAAATGTTAATATTCCATAATCTGTGAACTAAAGTAGTTAATCATGCCATACAACCATTCAAAATGAAGTGAATAACCTCACCTTTACAATGAAATGAAAAGCAATGTCACACTTCCAATGCACGTGTCCACAGATTTTTTTGTTCTGATTGGCAGACTTACACGCGTCGTTGTGGTTTTATCTGGGGGTGTAGCATGACGTGAAACAGCGTCATTAGACCCAGCAGGTGCACACCCACCACACTCACCAACCTATGAACACACGCACTAACTTGTATACCTTTCTACATGACTGACTGATCATTGTGAACTTAGATTCTGCAGGCACCAGAATATTAATTTCATTACTATGGCCTTATCAAAGCTGTCCACGCATCAAAAACATCACAGACATGTTGTACAGCAAGTACTCTATCACTTTGCAAGGTTATTTCAATGATTAGAAAGGAGGTGCTATTCTTGACTTTTACCAAAAAAACCTTCAGAATACAGATTCAGTTAATACTGTCATCTGTAAGCCACATCTGGCGGTGATTCCACTCACCCTTAACCTATCCAAACCTAACTTAGCATATCTCGGACTTATCTAACTTATCCTAACCAAAACTACATTATTTAAACCTCATAGGTAAACAGTAACAAGAAAAAAAGACAACACTGGAAAAAGTAAAGACAAATAAATAAAAAAAAATTAAAAAAAACTATTAACTGACCCTACATCATTCTGCTAATGGCACACAGCTCTGCCCACTCTGTCTAAGGTAAACACTGGAGAGAGAGAGAGAGAGAGAGAGAGAGAGAGAGAGAGAGAGAGAGAGAGAGAGAGAGAAATATCATCTAGTAGTGGGACAGGGTAGGGGAGATAATATTTGTTGCTGTCAGGCCTTATCCTCCAGGCAGCAGTGTGTTCTCGCTGTTGCCATTTTGCATTCTTCAAGCCAACAGAGAGAGAGAGAGAGAGAGAGAGAGAGGGGGGGGGGGGTGAATGAACCACAATAGAGAGGACAAAATCACATTTAACCACACAAGGGTGCATGGTGCCCTAACATGCACTTTCACTGAACCATTAGCGACGTATGGGATGTACAGTAACATCTTGGCGGTGATGAGAAATTGGGGACGTCGAGACACCATATTTTTCTTGCCTTTTCCTCACAATGGGCGTATTTCAACAAGCACAAGGACTCAGGCTAGTTGTATTAGTGCACGAGTGGACGCACTGTACAGATGTATACATAAGCGTAGGAAGGAAAGGAGATGACCCCTAAAAATGTTTAAAAGACAAGACACACAAACAAACCGGCTTATACAACCCACTTATTTACGGCGTTCCATCATTTCTTCACCTTAATTACCACATATCACTGATTCTGCAAGCTTTAGGGACTATCCAGGCAAACAGACACACCTGGGAATGGCTTACCTGCACCAGAAACACCCAACTAACGCCAAGTACACACACACACTCCGATCAAAGATGGCCTTGCTCGACTGACCGCCGCCACATTCATACATCCATCAATTCCTTTTCTATATCTCCCCCAAATTTTATAAGACACAACAACTCATCAAAATAAAATAAAGCTAAGAAAAGAGAGTTGAAATAAACGCAATAAACACACGCAAGACTCAAAGCAATGTAGCGGTAGTGAGGTGAGTGAGTCAATCAGGTCTCACCCCGCTAAATTCGAACTGTGAAACCAAACTATTCCCTCCCTGGCTGCCTTCCTTATAACAATGTACTGATACCATAGCAAGAAACACACACACACACACACAACTGTGGACACCTGGAATGGATTACAGGAGGAGGTTTTTACAGAAACCAATGTACATAAATTCAAGGAAATGCTGGATATATGGAGATATGGAGACAGGACACTATGAGCCCCGCTCGAACCCTGTATAATACAACTAGGTAAATACACACACACACATCCTGTAATACCTTACAAACAGCAAAAATACATATAGCTTGTTGTTGTTGTTGCTGCTGGTGCTGTCGTTTTTGTAGTAGTAGTAGTAGTAGTAGTAGTAGTAGTAGTAGTAGTAGTAGTAGTAGTAGTAGTAGTAGTAGTAGTAGTAACAGTAGTAGTAAACTCAGGAACTCCCTGCCTGCCTCTGTATTTCCAACTTATGACTAGACTCTATTGAAGAGGGAGGTTTCAAGACATTTATCCCTGACTCTCGGCTAACTCATTCATTTGGAGGTCTGGCAATAACAGTGGGCTATTTCGTTTTCAGAGTTTATGTTGCTTTTGGCTGGCTTCCCCCTCTTACATAAAAAGTATTAGTATTAGTATTAGTAGTATTAGTATTAGTATTATTAGTATTAGTATTAGTATTAGTATTAGTAGTAGCAGCAGCAGCAGCAGCAGCAGCAGCAGCAGTAGCAGTAGTAGTAGTAGTAGTAGTAGTAGTAAACATACGATAGAGAATATATTTTGTTCTCAATTACTATAGAGATGACTACCTGTGTTCTCAAGAGTGTATTTCCAGTTAATGATCAAGAAATGTTGTTAATCTCTCACTAACCATAAAAACACCTTTGAAAATCCACTAAAGTGGTTATTTGTGGATGGCTATAGTATAAAGAAAGCTTATCATTGGGAAGATGACACTGAATGCATTTAGGTACACATCAGTAGAGGCGTTGTGAGGTGATATGGGATGGAGCACTTAGATATTACAATATTAGAAGTAATATAAATTGTGTGGAGAAATAAAATGACTGTGAATGAGTTGTGAAGAATGAGCTGTGAAGCAGAGTGTTAACTGAATGGGATATGGGGCAATGGAAGAGTGAGATATTTGGTGGGACTGAATGAGGTGGAAGAATGATATTGTAAGAAAGAGTACTCTGGAACATTATACAAGGAGATGAAGAGGTGTATGGCACAGTGTATGGCAATGAAATGTAAGGAATCACAGATGGTCTCAGTGTCACAATAAAGTGCACAGGGTTCACCTTGCACAACTAAAGTTTGAACATGATTGCTCATCATATGCTTGCAAGCTACACCTTTACTTACAACTTGAGAAAGGTGGTTAAAGGTTGAAAGTCACCCCAAAACAATTATTGTGTTCCAGGTGTTGAGCAATTATTTTGTCTAGGAGACCTTTCTGATACCAAGAATGCCATCTGATTTACTATTTATAACCTTAAGAGACCCTCCTGATGAAGGAAGCTGCCTCATCCTCTGGTCATAAGCCTATGCTATGAGACCTTCAGGAATATTAGGAGTTTGGAAAAATAAAAATTCTTTGCTTAAAGGATAAATTTTTAACTATGCAAGATTAACATAAAAAAATGTCATTAATTGGAATTAATGGCTAAAAGAAATTACAATATTAAACAAGAGTTCATACCAGACATTATTAATAGATTCATAGTTAACACTGCAGTAATTTTAAAATTGAAATTAAGTTTGATTAAAATAAAAGCAAAGCTGTGAAATCTACAGTTTTGTAAAAATGCCTGATGGTAAAAATAGAGTGAATGAATAAATAAATAAGAAAATAAATACACACAGCTTTCACAGATCAAATTTTAACAAATCTCTTGAAGGAAACGTATCACATTTGTTTGATAACCATATGACGGCTGTAACTGTGACAATACTGCATGCAACAACTGCCTCACAGCCAACCCTCACATAACACAACTGATGATGGCAAGGTGGTCACTGTACATGTATTAACACTTCTCTCTGACACCAAATACACACCAGACTTCCTGATGCTGTGGAAATGATCTCTTTTGACTGAAAGAAACAAAAGTCATGATTCTAATTCTACATCCCAACTAAATAACTTATTTAAATAGTGTAAATCAGAATATTCTTAAAGATTAATACTAAACTAGACACCAAAAAAGTACATAGTGTTGAACATCAGATTACCAATGCTGCTGCCCACCTCACAAAACAAAAATCAATGTTTGAAAATTATACGATAGAATTAAAAAAAAAAAAATAATCTGCACTCAGGGAAATATTTGAATTGTTGCATTTTTGTCTGACAAAAGAGAAAGTATTTACTGATCAGTTTTGAAGTGAGGTGAGGTCAGCATAAGTCAGGTTGTATCACCAGAATCACTGTTTGTATTTGCTGAAGGTGGATTTTCTGATGATTGTATTGCCACTCCATCACCTGGCACGGCACTGGCAACCATTCCGTCATTTAACAAGTACAAGCTTTGTGGAAAGAAAGAAAGCAATCTTAAAATAAGGTTACAGCAAGTCTGCACCCAGTGAGGTCACCTCATGCTTCATTGGTGGCACTTCCCCACACACTGTGGTGAGAAGAGGTGTCATCCCTGCCTCACACACACACACTCGGCTGGCTCAGAATAAACTACACCACTTGGATAGTGAGAGATGAGAGTGTTATAGAGGAAACAGAAATTGAGAGTGAGGATTGTTATGGAGGCAAAAGAAATTGAGAAGAGAGTGGAGTGGAGAGATAATAATTTGAATGGGAATTGAAGTGCTTCTCTGGAGAGTGTACATCACTTGCTGTTTCCCGGAAAGTGACATCGGCACAGAGACAACTTTGCCGGAGTAAACTTAATTATAGTATTTGCTACAGCCGGTCTTGCCTAACGGCCGGACGTTGCTAACTAGTGGCCAGCAACCCACGTGGGGTTCACTGCCAACTCTTGAGTAAAAGCACTGCATTTATACACTAGAAAACTAGGGCTATTCAAGTGATGCATTATTATTATTACTATTATTATTATTGTTCATAGAGGCCGAGACGTCCAACAAACTACTGTGGCAGTAGCTGGTACCACATCCTGCATTGATTCGCTCACATGTCTGTGGAGTCAGTGGTGGATGTTTGGACTGGTGGTGTGCCATGCTCTGACACAAGTAAATATCAGGCAGGTCCTTCCAAAGCATCGGGGTGAACCAAGAAATATCTTTCCCCTCAGCACAAAGGAGCCAAAGGGAGGAAAGGAAGTCTATTGAGCTGTGTTCCCCTCTGGTGTTGCATTCACTCAATGCAGAGAATGAGTGGCCCATTTGCTCGACACTAATTATATAACCTCCTATTCATATATATAACAGTAACAGCCAATTACACTGAAAACAGGATGGGGTCAGAGTCTGGCCACGGCAGCAGTGGTGATGGAGTGCATTGATCTGTAGTGCTAACTGAGACGGCACGAACACTGGACAACTCCAGTCGGCAGAAACTTAAGGTCCAATGACAGGCTGACTGACTCCCACTACCACCACCACCACTGCTGCTGCTGCTGCTGCTGCTGCTGGCTGGAACTGAGCTGATTTGACCCATTCCTGCCTAAATTTGTCTTGTTATTGCTAGGAAACATTTGTCTACAATGGAACCACACAGCTCAGTGTATCACAGCAGCCAGGCATTGGCCCCACACCTGCCGTATGCCCCAGCCATGTGCATAAAAAATATAGTATATAGCGCATCTCTCTTTTGAGGTGTTGGAGTCACACAGTGCCAGGGTGCACCAGCCCACAGTGCTACGCTGCTCCAGACAATAGAGCCAGGCTGCATCAACCCATTACAATGGGCATACCACCCCACAACGCCAAGCTTCATCAACCCATTATGCTGGGTATACCAGCCCACAGTGCCAGGTTGCACCAGCCCATTGCAAGGGCCACACTGGTCCACAGTGCCACAGTGCACCTGCCAGTGTGTGTGGCATCCATGATTACAGCCTCAGATTTGGGAAAGAAAAATATATTTCTATCTGATTTGGTAAAAAACTATCTCAGTGGTAATAAATTCATTTTGAATAAAAAAAAGAACAAGAACAGATACATATACATGTGAGTTTTTACATCTTTGGCTGGCCTGCTGGAAATAAACTAATGTTGATCATAAGTAACATTTCCAATTCATTACAAAAATGACATTACACTTGGCATGCCAGCTAAACTGACGTGAACTATCATGGTAAAAAATGTCACAGCAATTAAAGAATTCAGAAAAATTGATGTAGCAATCAAATCAACTTGTTTTCCGACCATTTCCCAGAAAAAGACTTCTGGCTTGGTACTGCCGATGCAGGGCCAGGCACGGCCAGGATGGCGTCCCTCTTTCAGACGTGAGCTGAGGTGAGACACACAGACAAAAATATAATATATTATGAGTAATATTCTCTAACAAACAATTCCCATGCCATTCCCAAGGATATTATGTACAACTATATACTCTTTATTTTTTTTTAGTTTTCTTTCTTTTGTTCTTTTTTTCTTTTCTTTTTTTTGAGTAAAGAGAGAGATTCTGAGAGAGGGAAGGAGAGAAGTGTTTAGTCTCATAGCTGCTTCTCTGTGTGTAGTGTCTAGTTTCTTCTTTCTTTTATTTTGTTTCGCTCTTCATTCTTCTCCTCCTCTTCAATGATTTGTGGTTTTTAGCCTCCCCCCCTTCCTTCCTCATTTTCTGTCTCCTCTTCTTTCTTCTCCTCCAGAGTTGCATCTTCCTCCTCCTCCTCCTCCTCTTTATCCACACAGCTCAAGGCTCAATCAATACCTGTAAATACAACACTTGTCAACATCTTATTCTACAGGAAGCAACTGTTGTCTGTTCATCAGCATTTGTTATACTCAAGTTGCATTCATTTCTTCTATGAATATCTGTGCTGGCTATGACCATCAATAACATAAGAGAATGAGGAATTATAATAAAATATATAGATGATGAGTGAGAAGAGTAAATATAAATTTATCTCCTTTGAAAACTGCAGTACAATGAAACACAGATTGATAATGTCAAGTCAAATATATATCACAGAACATAAGAAAAAAAGGGAAACTGAAAGAAACTACGAGGTTCACCTCCTCCCTCCCACATGCCATTTTAACATAAAACACATCTACAGTAATTTACAGTAATTCCAATAGCTATGCATTCCTTGAAACCCTACTGTAAACTGATATAGAGTACATTGAACACATTTTAACATGTAATAGATAGGAATGTGCTCCAACACATTGCCAAAGTCACTCTTTTAGTTTCAGATACATACATAAAGACATACAAGGCATGCAAGACATACCTGTAATAGTTTGGCTTGAAAGGTCCAGCTTTGTTAAGCCCCATATACTTTGCCTGTTCATCACTGAGTTCAGTCAGATGAGCATCAAATGTGGGCAGGTGAAGGCTGGCCACATACTCGTCTGTGAGGGAGAGATTTCATTAAATAATGAGGCCTTGCACCAACAAATAGGATTGTGTAGAGGGGGAAGGTGGTGGTGGTGGTGGTGGTGGTGAAGGGTGAGGGTGGCAATTAGGAGAGTAAAGTAAGAAAGAGAGAGAGAGAGAGAGAGAGAGAGAGAGAGAGAGAGAGAGAGAGAGAGAGAGAGAGAGAGAGAGAGAGAGAGAGAGAGAGAGAGATAGTGATAT
>CM035191.1:14702658-14709871 GCA_020233015.1 Callinectes sapidus
GTTGGAGCGTTACTGTGTAGTGGGCGGGATGGGGTGGCTTGGGGAGGACATGGGGAGGAGATTCAGCTGCCCATCACAACATTTCCCACTGGATCGACCCCGTCCGGTTTTTCCTTCCTCTCGCCCCTTCCCTAATGTATTACTACTCCCTTTATTTTCCTCCGGTGGGAACTGCTGCTTCGTGTTTCCCCCCGTAAAGTGGCGCACGCTCTCCCTCCCTGCTGTAATGGGTATTATTTCACTCTTTGACACGCTTATTTTTGTACCCCCCCCTTCGGTAATTTACGCCTCTAAAAACACTCCCCCCCTCCCCCCCCACATACACACACACGGGAAAAAAAAAACCATCACAAAAAAACTAAATAAAAGAGAGAAAGAGAGAAAAAAATAAATAAAAACACACGTACTGTAACTATACTTTTCATACATAGCTAGCTTTCCCATGCACGATTTGTTTCCGTTTTGTTTCACAGTTCAAGGGTTCTCGTCGACGCGATACTGTATACATTTTTTTTCCCCCTCGTCCTTTTCTGAACGCAGCGTCGCATTTTGAAGCCTCGTGATCCTCTCCTGTAGCAAGTGCAAGGTGATCTCCCTGTCGGCGCCCCGGTAGACTGAAGCGGCACCGTCACCCAGACATACACAAGAGGGTGAAGGGGAACGCTCACCAACAAGAGGAAGAGGTGGATAATTGGATTTTGTCTCCTCTCTCTTCGTCTGATAACCCGTTCGCACCTGAGTAAACAATAGGTCGCCTGGGTGTTTGTTCTCTCTCTCTCTCTCTCTCTCTCTCTCTCTCTCTCTCTCTCTCTCTCTCTCTCTCTCTCTCTCTCTCTCTGTTCATCTCCTTGTCTAAAGATGATAAAAGTGTCTTCTCGCCATTGGTTTCTTCGCATGCTCATATGTTTTCGTGGGATAATTCTTTTCTAATATTTATTTGTCGTTTTTCGGGAAATGAGAGGAGGGAGCCTTGTCGGTCTTGTGTAAGTTGAGTGTTTGAAAGAAATACGCTTTTCTCCCTTTTTTTTTTCCAACAGACTTTTAATGGAACAATACACGACAAACACTCGACTTTTTACACTCGATATCAAAGATCGAGCAAAACAGAAAGCATTTTACGAGGCACATAACTCTTCTAACATACACACACACACGCACGCACACGCAAGCACACACACACACACACACACGCACACACACACACACACACACACACACACACGACCCAACAAAATACTTTACTAAGCGTCACAGGAAAAAAAAATAAAATGGAAAAAAAAAGTTTAAAAAAATCCTTCAGTTTAGGTAGAATTAAATGAACAGCTTCCTGTCGGATACTGAGAAATGGCAGGATTGTGGCCGACTTTCAGGGATCTGCTGCCATTACATAAGAAATAGGAAGCAAATCCCTCCCGCCCAGATACACGGAGATAAATCCAGACAAAGTGAAGGCGTGGAATATTAATGGGAGAGAGAAAGAGACAGAGAGAGAGAGAGAGAGAGAGAGAGAGAGGGAGAGATAGAGGGGTAGGGGATGGGTAGGGAAGGAAATGGGAGATGGAAGGACACTTTCCTCTTTCAGTCCCCACTTCTTTTTCTTCCTTTCCCTACCACTACCACAGCTTGTTAGTCTTTGCACCACCACCACCACCACCACCACCACAGCAGCCGCCGCCAGTATAACTAACTAGCATCGTTTACCACAAGGTTGTGCCACCACCAGGACCACACAGACCACACTGTTGCCACTACCTTCAGTGAGGAATGCAACAAACAACACGTGGGTGACACCTGGAGAGTTACGAGAGCGGCACCCGACCTACAAAACCCCCAAGGACACACACACACACACACACACACACACACACACACGGCCCGTCAACAATGCCAGTGTGGTGGGGACAAATGTGGCCGCGAAATGAACAGGGAAAACACTGCGCCGCCCGCCACACTGTGAGGTCATAACAAAGAGAAGCTGTACGGAGGTGTCGCGCGTCCCTTCCCCCGCCAGATATTGTTCAGGAAATGACGGGCGGCTGTGTTAGTTTGGGTTGGGTTTGCCTGGGTCGGGTTGGGCTGCGTTAGGTTGGAAGCGTTGGGTTGAGATGGGTTTGGTTACATTACGTTCTTCATCACCGAGACTGTATTATGTAATATTTCTATTGTACGTCCTCCTAAATCGAGTTCATTAGTGATTTAACTGTTTCTTATGTGTCGTGTGATGTTAGTAATGCAGAAATGGAAAGACGTAAGGAGATAGATAAGATAGGTAATTCAGAGCGTTGTTAATATTTAAGTTTCTTTATTGTTGAGAAAGAGTAATAGGTAAATCTTTAAAAAATATATAAAAATAATAAAAATAATGACTGTCACAGAATTTGTGATATTTTCATTTGAGAAGGAGAAAACACTCGTCTTTGATCATAATGAAAGACGAAAGAGAACCAAAGAAAGAATCATAAAAAGAAAAAAAGAGATAGAAAATTGTAAAAGAATTAAAATAGGTAAAATTAAACGAAACGAAGGAAACTCGTCTTGTTGAATGACCAAACTATACTAACTCAATATCAACCACACAAATAAAAAAAGGGAAAGAAAAACACTTAAAGCTGCACCAAAACAACCAACATAACAGCGACGAGTTATATATAAAAAAGTTTATCAAATATTTTCAGTCAGCTGAGCAAATAGAGACCATTGGTTTTGCAAAAGAGAAAAAAAATAATCATAAAAGGTAGCATGACGATTCTCTTATTAGAGAGAGAGAGAGAGAGAGAGAGAGAGAGAGAGAGAGAGAGAGAGAGAGAGAGAGAGAGAGAGAGAGAGAGAGAGAGAGAGAGAGAGAGAGAGAGAGAGAGAGAGACGAAATTGGCTGCGATACAATCTTTGTTTTTATTATTTCATAAACAGATTTATTTATATTTTAATCGCATTTCCGGAAACGTAATAACTGCACCATGAGAATAACTTTCCTTTATGAAGCAATAAATGTGCTGAAAAATAAAGCAACGTCGCATTAATATAAAAATATGATGAGCAAAATATATACTGCTGGTGAAGTGCAGAGAGAGAGAGAGAGAGAGAGAGAGAGAGAGAGAGAGAGAGAGAGAGAGAGAGAGAGAGAGAGAGAGAGAGAGAGAGAGAGAGAGAGAGAGAGAAACGATCAAAATAGAGAAAAATGCTACAAAATATATATATAATTTGAAAATATAGAGACCATTTTCACTATTTTTCATACAAAGCTGATCGTGTTCCCTTACAAGGCTCAGGTACAGGAGGGAAAGAGAGAGAGAGAGAGAGAGAGAGAGAGAGAGAGAGAGAGAGAGGGGAGAGCAACAGAGGCTTAAGGGGAGGGGTTTCATCTTACACCAGTTTCATAATAATTTTCCGTCACATATTCTTGGTGAGAGCAACCTTGAAACAGATCCTCCCCACTGACACTCAACATGAAACGCTGCGTGACTGACTAAAAATGAGTGTTATGGGTGACTTATGAGTGAATGAGGAAAGTTAAATAATGGAAGAAACCGAGATAATGTTTTAGAGATTCCTGTCTAAAATATTTACCTTCTTTAGTCACATTGTGAGTGAAATATTCTCTCCCTCCCTCTCTCTCTCTCTCTCTCTCTCTCTCTCTCTCTCTCTCTCTCTCTCTCTCTCTCTCTCTCTCTCTCCCTCTCCCTCCCCCCCCCCTCTCTCTCTCTCTTATAAAGCCTTAATGAAAAATAGGTGACCTCAGATTTATTTACTGTATCTCAGAAAATAAAATGTTAAAAGGAAAAAAAGAAAGTAATAAAAAGCAGAAGAAACTAGTTAGGGTTTCTGTGATTGTAAATTCTGGTATTTTAAAAATTTGCGAAAATCTTATAACACCTAAATGAAAAATGTAACCGGAGGAGGAGGAGGAGGAGGAGGAGGAGGAGGAGGAGTATAACATGAAGAAGAGTACGAGGAAAAGAAGGAGGACGACGACGACTAGAAGAAGGAAGAGGAGGATTATGATGATGTGGGATGATAAAGAGGATGAGGATAATGATGATGGAAATAGTGAGGGAAGGCGGGGGGTGGGGGTGGGGGTGGGAGGGGAGGTGGACAGGCTGGGAGGGCTCGCTGGAGGCTGAAATGGCCCTCTTTGGGAAATGAAAACACCAGCCGGGGGACGAGATGTGATGGGAAGCTCCTTGAAGATTAGAAAGTGCTGCCGAGGGACAAAAAAAGTGGAGATTTTGATGAGAAAGTTTACCGGTATGTAAATTTTTCCCCCCCTTTAAAATCTGCGAAGAGAGATTCTAAATAATGGCAAAGTTGGGTGATATAGGAAATAAAGTGTTCAAATGTTACATAGAAATATCACGGTAAAGGAGCACAGAGAATGATAAAAAGGTAGCTTATTGCAAAGTAAAGGCTTGAAGTGAGGAAAATTTACAAGACCATGAAAAATACGGGGAGAGAGAGAGAGAGAGAGAGAGAGAGAGAGAGAGAGAGAGAGAGAGAGAGAGAGAGAGAGAGAGGACCTGTTGTTGTTTCCGTGCTGAGCCTCGGAATGAATTTGACATGTGAGAAAAAACTCTTTCGGGAGGGGTGAGGTACGGGCGGGGAGGGAAGGGCAGAGAGGGGAGTGGGCGGCGGCCTGCGAGGGAGAGAGAGAGAGAGAGGCTGGAAGACAAGGGAGGGAGAGAAGGGAGAGACACAGGGATGACAAACAAGGTGTCGGATTGTACTTTTTTCTAGTTATTTTCTTCTGGAGTATATTTGATTAAAGTCTATCCAGAGAAGTGTGACGGTGAACCAATGTAAAAAATCCTTTACTGTTGTACAAGGAGTAAGGGAAGTTAACTCTGTTGTTTCCTATGAGTTGTGTTTGTCAGCCAATCTCGTAGACATTAGCTGGACAGAATTCAAAGCAACAGTATCTATGGATTGGAGTAACAGGTGAATGTAAGTATATATCTTCCACCCAGGAACGACCAAGTTGATTTTCTGGCTTCTAGCATTTTTTTTAATCTAAATGGCAGTAAAACCAGATATTCCACAATATTTTTTTATTTAATGAATGCCTGTCCAGTATAAAGCACTAATCAGCAGCTAGTCTTTATCTTGGATGAATTCGCTATCACGTGACAGTAAGCATATTCAGGTATTTGAAGTCACGCAAGAAATAATTGTTAAAAAGAAATACAAGTAGATGAATAACGACAAGAACAATAAAAATTCCCTTTACATGCATGTTCCACGTATAGCACATCTTTTTTATGTACTTTTCTGTACTATACTATATAATGAAAGAAAAGTATTTGCAGCATATCAAAGTAATGAAGATGTTTTGGGTACGACTGCCTATACTAGACTAACCACTGATGCCTCAAGGTATGAGTGGTACGAGCTCAAGTCTCCTTTGGGTAAGACACAGTAAAGAGACTCTCAATCACAAAATATGATTAAGTAATATGGAGAAATAGAATATTGCATGTCTGCGAATCTTAACGTTTTGAAATGGATTTCTTTCATGCTAACCCCAGTAATGTGAAAGCCGAGCACGGGAAAGGTTCCATCAGGACATCAAAGGAGTGAAGGCAAGATATCAGAGCCACTGGGAATCTGCTCTGATGGAAGACTAGAAATGGACTCTGACCAAAGAGGTTAACAGTATGAAGGAAAGGAAGTCAACATCTGCAATTAATCTCTTTTTGGTTGACTTAATTTCCTTTTAGTTGATTATCTAACTCCTTAGCGAGAACATTCGTAAATCAGTGTAATAACAGATTCAAAGGCGTCATTCTAACTTTTATTCTTACAACTATTAACTAACTTTAAAATATACGAGTCAGAAACTTCAAATTCAGGGTAATATGAAAAGACTGATAATCTCGTAAGCAAAGAAAACAAAACAAAACTGTGTGTGTGTGTGTGTGTGTGTGTGTGTGTGTGTGTGTGTGTGTGTGTGTAAAACAGCCACCCACTCCCCTCTACTAGTCACCAAATGGACTCCTACGTATCCCAGACCGAGCTTCCCCTCTTCCTGGTAACGAATGCCGCACCGTCAGGAGGGAGGGAGGGAGGGAGGTAAGGAGGGAGGGAGGGAGGGAGGGAGGGAGGGAGGGAGAGAGGGAGAGGTGCGTGTGGGAGAGTGAGGGCAGGGTGGGTGGTTGTTGCGTCCACCGCCACGCTACAGTGAATAGACTATAGTTAACTGAATCTTCCACGCACCAGTAGTTTCTTCCAATGGCACAAATTACACAGTTTTATATTTATTCTTTCTCGTATTGGTGATGTTTTTTTCGCAATATCTTGTTTTAATACGTCAATTCCTAATACGTAATTCTAACGCTTCTCATTTCCATTAGCAAACTATAAAAAAAAGAAAAAAAATTAGGAGAGAAACAGACACACCAGCTTCAAAAAGGATTAGTCTGATTTTTTTTTTGTCTTTTTTTTTTTTCGTATTTTGTCCCTATCGTGTGTAAATTTGTTACTGACACTCGAACGTGTTTTCAAGCCTTTGGAGTATAGATGCGAACTGGCCCTCACATCCACTCTTGTTAGGGAACTGGGAATGGTGTGTGTGTTTTTTTTTTAGGTGTGACACTTTTCCAATTTACGTGCGGATGTGTGTCAACGCGATAATAATGATAATGCACACCAACCCTCGTTACTTTTTTTTCAGCGTGTATTGAGAGTTTTCATGGCAGGGAGAAAAACTGTCACGCTCCGATCTGATGCATTTCACGATAACAAAAAAATACCTGACACACACACACACACACACACACACACACACACACACACATACACACACACAGCCGCTGCTGCCTCGCGCAGTCAGCCACACGTCAAGTTAACTCTTCTTTCTGTCAATTTTGTCAATATCATAGATATAATAAATTTTTGAACCCCTTCTCGCCTCCCCACCATACCTACTTTCCTCCTGCTTCTAATACACCTATTCCCCTTTCCTTCCTTTCCCTTTCCTTTATGCGCCGCCACGGTGCAGTGGCTAGCGCGTCTGGCTACGAATCCGTGGGCCCGAGTTCGATCCCGGACGAGGACGGCGCGGACCTCACCCAGGTTTTCATCCTTCACTGGTCGATAAATGGGTAAAACCTAGGGAAGGTAAACTGTGGAAACCCGGATTTCATGCTGGCCCCATGTCCCTGGGTAAGGGACTATTCAACTACAGGCTCAAACCTCAAGGAGACGGGAGATGAGAGCTCGC
>CM035191.1:14740392-14747892 GCA_020233015.1 Callinectes sapidus
TCTCTCTCTCTCTCTCTCTCTCTCTCTCTCTCTCTCTCTTATTTTTCCTTGTTCTATGTCTTACTAATGAAAATTTTTGCTGTTTTAATGTTTGTTTTACTTTACTTTATTTTTCTATTTTTGTCTCTTTTCCTCTTATGAATCCTGTCATTGAGTCCACGCACACTAACACACACACACACACACACACACACACACACAGTATTGTAGCAACGCGTGCGGAAAGACTGACAGATTGGGTAAATATGCTGAGGTCAGACAAAGACATCAATAACACACACACACACACACACACACACACACACACACACACACACACACACACACACACACACACACACACACACACATTGCAAAAGTGACCTAACATTTCCTGCTATAAATAACTAAAATTTTCTTCTTATGCCTTTCTTTTCTTACATTTATTTGTTTATTTATTTATTTGTTTATTTCATGTAGGAGGACAAGTTGGCTCCGGTAACTAATATAAACTTAGCACACTTGTATTTACTCTCCTTATTCATTTATTTTTTTACCTCATACCTTCTTTACTTATTCCCGTTACACATCCTTCTATCCATTCCTTCCTTTATTTATTGTATCTTTCTCTTTTCCCTCAAGGTCAGTTTAATTCAGATCACTATTATTCCACTTGTATTTGTTTTGTGTGTTCGTTTACTCCCTCCTTTATCCATGTTTCCTTATTTACTTGTTTCGCCCTCCTTAACAAACCTCAAACAGTAGCCAATCAGCAAACACAAAGCTCGTGACGTCACAGGTAAAGATAAATGGCACCCAATGAAAATTAAGGCTGAAGACAAAGGAATAGAATAGGACAGTGTTATTATTGTTTCTTGAGTGTACCATTGAAAAGAGTGTTTAGAGTTTGTATTAGATTTTCTGTTTTCTTTTGTTTTGCTTTGTTTTCTTTCGTTTTATTAACTGTTTTCGAGATTATGAATATTATGACTTTGTTGTCTCTATCGTCTCTTTTTTTATGTTGTTTTGCTGTTATTTGATATATATATTTTTTATTTATTCCATTCCATTTTTCAACGTTTCATACATAGCTTTGTATTCTTATTCATTTTGTAACATATTTATATTTTTAAACCGCATATTTTCTACTGTCCATATCATATATACATTTTTATTTTTTAGTTTTGTGTCTCATTTTATCTTGATCTTCAAATTTACCGTTTTTCCGTTATTTTTCTTTTATATACATATTTTCTACTTCCTTGATTTCTTCCTTTTTTTTTTTTACCTACCTCTTTTTTCTCAACGTTTTTCTTTCTTCTCTTCTCTTCCTCCTTCGTTTACAAAAAAGAAAAGAAAACACTAGCAACAGAAATGGATAATCACATGAATAAGTAAGTAAATAAACAAATAAATCACGTCCAGTTAAAAAGATACATTAGAATATCCTTCACAAATTAAACAGTGAAAAAAGGCATGAATAAAAAAGGAAAAATTTCAACATCAAAATCAAACATAACCAAGACAAACAGGAAAACAAAACAACAATAGAAAACACACACACACACACACACACACACACACACACACACACACACACACACACACACAACAAGACAAGACTGACAGATAAACTCACTAAATCACTGGTGTTTGTAGGAAGGAAAACATCATGCTGAAGAGACTGGCCAAGGCTGTCGAGTCACTGCTGCTGTATAGTGTGTTGTTGATAGCTTGGTGGTGGTGGTGGTGGTGGTGGTGCTGGCGGCGGCGGTGGTGGTGCTGGTGGTGGTGGTGGTGGTGTAGTTTCTTTAGTCTGAAATATAAGCGTTATCTCGTGGTAATGAGAGAGAGAGAGAGAGAGAGAGAGAGAGAGAGAGAGAGAGAGAGAGAGAGAGAGAGAAACGAGAGACAAGACGAGACGAGACGAGACGAAACGAGACGAAACGAGACAAGCCGAGCCGAGACAAAACATTAACTTACAGAATACCAACTTAGGAAAGAATGTTGAAGAAGGTAATAAGAGAGATCAAAAAAAGAAACTATGGTCCCAATAACAGCTGACTCTGAGATTTACTGTCTGTCGCCACAATTCACCACCTGTACGCTGAGTCACTATGATGAGTCACGAGTCACATGGATGAAGGAGAAAGTAGTGGTGAGGCCGCGTCCAGCTGAGAATGAGCGGGAGAATGAGTGAGTGAGTGAGAGTGAGAGAGAGTGAGTGAGTGAGTGGGTGAGTGATGTATTTTTCGTTTTGGTCTTTACTTCGAATAATTGGCTGACTTCCTGACTTCCTGACTGACTGACTGACTAATTGTTTGACTGACTGACCGAATGAATGAATGAAGGGATGATTGATTTATGAATATTCCATGTACTGATTATTGTTGGACTGATTGACGACTAACCTTGCTTTGCTTCCTTATTGACGGGATGCCTGAATTAGTGGAGGATTGGTTGAGGATATCACACAGTTGTTTGTTGTTTATTCATGTATTTGTTTAATTTATTAGAAATATTAATTTTTTCTACATATTTACAGATTGAAACACACACACACACACACACACACACACACACACACACACACACACACACACACACACACATTAGCGTACCAGCGCAATATAACAGACAAACAAACAATAATACGTATACGTTGAACAGAACATAGAAATCAAAATTACACAACAGAAAACATTTCCACAAACAAAACCTCAACAAAGTCAAACAAACAAACAAATACAAGAAATTAGTATTAGTGATTACCGTTGTTCGTCCTAAATTAATGAAAATGTACATTTGTATTATGTAGTTTTTGTGTAGGGACCCTAATACTTCTTGACTGATAATAATAATAATAATAATAATAATGATAATAATAATAATAATAATAATAATAATAATAATAATAATAATAATAATAATAATAATTATGAGCAACACCACCATAATTATCCGTAATAACCATGAGTTCATCATCACTCATATATGTCTGTGAGCTATTCACATTTCCCTCCTCAAGTTTCATTACCGTCACTATTTCCTTTGAGCTGCTGCCACCAGCCCGCCGGGGCACCAACCTCGCTTGTTGCTTCGATTCATTGTCTCGTCCAAATTAGTAGTGTGACTGACTGGATGAAGCACTGAGGTTCATTGAGGTGTCACGCTTCCTCCGTTGGTGTGATGAAGCGCAGTGACGCAGCCGTGACGCACCCTGGCCTTAGCGTCACTGCCTCCTGAAGGATGGATTAGACCGCTGCAGGGCGCGACTGGTCCACGCCGCCGCCCTGGCCTGCACCGCCTGGCTGATCTCCCGGATCTTGTCAGGGATTGTTGGGGCGGAGGGGCCTGTAGGGGGGAGCGGGGAGAGGGGGGGCAGGAAGGCGGGGGTGCCCGAGGTACCAAAGCCGTCGTAGTCGTCCCTCGAGTTTGCCTCCTCACGGCTTCTCCCGTCAGCCGCCAGCTCCCTGCTGCCCCTCAGGCGTTTCCTCCTCCTTCTCCTCTTCCTCTTCCCGCTGGAGAATTCAGGGCTTGCTCTCCACCCGCTCTCTCTCCTTCCCGAGGGAAATTCTCCCCCCGCCCTGATGAATTCCCGCCCACCGATCAAATACTCTTCCCTTCCGCCGGAGTGGTCACGGGTGTTGGGCGTGGCGTCCCTCTGCCGCTCGCGTACCCCCGTCAGCAGCTCCAGCAGGTCGGCGTCTGAGTCGTTCAGGTAGTGTTCCTCCCCAAAGGACGTGGTGTCTTCATACTCCCCTCCTATACTTGCCGCTGTCTCCCAGGGGCTGCTTGAGGAATCGTCAAGGCCAAGGATGCGCGATCTGGCGGCCCAGCGGCGCCGCTGTGGCCTCAGCCGCCTGGTGCGAGCCGTCAGACGTCGTCCACGCCGTGCTTCCTCCAGTGATGCCCTCAGCGCCTCCGCAGAGATGCCACCGCCTTGCAGCTCCACCAGGGCCTTGAGGGTAGTGCCGGTGGGCCGCAGCAGGGCGTTGACCACCTGGCTCCTGTGGCTCTCCCTCAGCGGCTGGGCGGGCTGGAGTGCGAGCTGGTCAGGCTGAGTGGGAGTCTCTTTGGTCTTCAGGTTGAGAGAGCCGCTGTCTTCCTGCACCAGGATAATGACAGAGCCTCCAGCGTCCTCCAGCGCCTCCCCTCGGCCCCCAATCCGTAGCGTTCCGTCCTCAGACTCTACCAGGATTATCGCAGCATTGTCCTCACTCTTCTCTCGTTCCGCTCTCTTCCCTTCCCCTTGCTGCTCCACATTCCCTTCCTCATTGTTAACCAGAATGATCGCCGCCTTACCGTTACTTCCCGCCTCATCTTCTTTCTCCCCTGAATTCACCAGAATAATCGTCTTCTTCTGCTCGTCTTCTTCTTTCACCAAGATGACGGTTCTCTTCTCATCCTCTTTCTCTTCTTCAGTCACCAAGATGATCGCTGTCTTGGCCTCAATCTTCCTTCCTCCTTCGCCGTCAGAAGTTATCAGAATAATGGCCTTCCTTTCCTCATCCTTTGCCTCCCGTGAGCTGTCCTTCGCTCCGCCAGCAGGATCTTCATTCTTGGGTTCTATCAGCACGACCGTGGGGCGCCCCTCCTCCTTCTGCCCCACCTGGTCTTGGGACAGCTCTGCACCGCTCTGTGTCAGGCTCCCGGTGGCTCCGTTAACCAGGATCACCGTTGAATCAGTGGTCTTCACCTCTGAGGGACTGAAGATCTTACCGGACTCTTTATCTACGAGAATCACAGACGACGACCTGGTGTCGCGAGGCACAGTGCCACCCTGGACCTGTGCCTCGACCTTAGCTCTCTCCTCTTCCTGCTCCCCTTCATTTTCGTTCACAATAATGATAGCGGTGGACTGGGGCGGGATTCCTCTCACTCCTGCATCCTGTGGCAAACCTTCAGGCGTCTCCTCCACCAGGATGATAGCGTTGCGTTGCTTAGGAAGAGTTCCTGCGCCCTCGTGATCATCCTTAGGAGGCTCCACGAGAATTACCTGTGAGCCGCGAAACCGCCGCCCTGCCAGGCCACTGTCAGCACCAGCTGGATCCACCATAATGATGGACTGTTGGGCGTTATCCGCCGGCGTAGGTGAAGGGAAGTGCCCACTGTTCACCCTCTCTGCCTCCCCGTCCTCGCCGTCCACCAGGATGATGAAACCCTCATCCTCGTCAGTTCCTCCCGTCCCGGACAGCCCAGCGTCTACGCCATCGTAGTCGTAGCTCCCGAAGTAATCAGGAAACTCGACGTCAGGGGTAGCAGGGGGCGGCGGGTTGAAGGGAACAGCCCCAGGGATGGGCCTGGGTGAGGCGGGAGGAGTGGGGGGAGGGAAGTCCAACTCAGGGATAGTGGGTCTAGATGGGAGTGTGGGAGGGGTGGGGCGAGGTGTGGGCGGAGTGGTGTAGGCCAGTGCGTGAGCCTCTGGGTAGGGGCACCAGTGCTGCTGCGGGGCGCGTGTGCCTGTGGAGCCACTCAGGGTATCCACGGGCGGGGGGAGGTACTCGCTGCCTTGTGAACGTTGCGCAGCGGCCACCAGATGGAGCAGTGGCAGCAGATCCTCAGCCGTGTCCTCCTGTGATGGCAAGCTCGCGTCCACCCCGAAGCTCTCAATCTCCTGCAGCCTCTCCGGCGCAAACCTAGACACCTCGGGGTTTTCTCGGCTCTCGGGGGGCGCTGGCGGCGGGACAGGGGGACCGTTGGGCTTGAGATAAAAGTACCCTTTCTTCTTCTGGTCATTGGCGAGCTGGAGGAGTTTCCGTAGAGCTTCGCGGAGTACTTTAGGATCCGTAGGTGGCACGTAGGTCATGCCGTGGGCGAGCATCTTGGCTATATCCAGTTCCCCGGTGTCTGCGAGGGTGGTCTGCCGCGTCACTCTGCGTCGCTTGGGTCTGCGAGGCCTTTGGGGCGTGGCCAGCTGCCGTGCCTTCAGCTGGTCCTGCAGGTGGCGGTACAGGGCCACGGAGTACTCTCGTACCTCATCCAGACTCACGTCCTTCTCATCCTTCCCTGTATCTTTGTCTCCTTCAGTTGTCTGCTCGTCGTTCTGAGAAAGGGAAAAAGAGACAGACATAGATATTAACCCTTTCAGTTTTGGGATACATTTTTACTACGAGTTTTGGGTGTGATTAGACGATTTTATTGACATTAGAAAGGGCCAAGGGATTACTGGCCAGAGTCTGTGCTATTTTAATCCCCCACATGAGTTTCTGAAGCGGTATGAAATTGACAAATATTAAACAGAATAGATATTAAAACACGTCACAGTACTGAAGGGGTTAAATCGGAAACCAAACAAATAAACAGAAGAAAACGACGGTGAGCAAATAGACAAGAAAACAAACATACTTTTGTCGCGGAGGAGGGAGCGTTCTCTTCACCTGCGGCGTCTGCTCCTGCTTCACCTGTGAGGTACGTTGGTCCCTGATTAGTGATCAAACACCTGCTATTGCCTCCAAGAGTATTATCAGAAATACTTTGAGTCTCTTCTCACTTATTTGTTATAGAAAACGGATGAACTTTAGAAATTATGGTAGAGTGCATTATTATTATTTAATTATTATTATTATTATTATTATTATTATTATTATTATTATTATTATTATTATTATTATTATTATTATTATTATTACAACTATACTGATACTCTCATATATGAGTATTGTTATTGTTATTGACACAACTACTATTACCACCATCACCACTACATACTACTACTACCACCACTCTTACTACTACTACTACTACTACTACTACTACTACTACTACCACTACTGCTACTACAAATATTGTAATGATAACTTTAACAATAACAAAAACATCAACAACAACAACAACAACAACAACAACAACAACAACAACAACAACAACAACAACAACAACAACAACAATAATAATAATAATAATAATAATAATAATAATAATAATAATAATAATAATAATAATAATAATAACAAAAACAACAGCAACAACAATAATAGTAATAACTGGATGGTCACGTCAACATCAGCAGGTCACGTCAGGTCACGTCAGGTCACTGTAAGGAATCAGACAGTCACAACAAAGAACTCAAGTCAGGTCAGATCAGTAAAAACAAAGAGGTCGAAAGTCACTTCACTCCAGGTCACATCAACAGTAAACCAGGTCAAGTTAAAATCGAGTTGGTCAGGTCAGTGAAAGAGGTCATAGTGTCATGGGAGGTCAGGTCAAAGTAACATGAGGTCATAGAGTCATGTCATGTGCCAGCGGCTGACCTGAGGTGGCCTGGCGTTCTGGGGTTAAAGGAGAGGGTGTGGTGGAGGTGGTGGTGGTGGTGGAGCCGCTGGTGGGTGGGTGTGTCCTGTCGGGGGTAGGGGGGGTGGAGGGTCTTGTGTCATGGTGGTGGTGGTGGTGGTGGTGGTGGTGGTGATAAGATGGTGTGAGGTAGTAGTGAGTATTGTGGTGGTTTGTGGTGGTGATGTTGGTGTAGTTGTGTACCAATAAAAAAAAATAGTGTATGTATAATAAATGTAGTAATATGGT
>CM035191.1:14752892-14756230 GCA_020233015.1 Callinectes sapidus
GTGGAGAAAGGTCCCTCCACCACTCCACTTTGCCTGGGGAGTGACTGACGGAGGACAGAGACGTGGATGTCTGAGGGGGATCCTATATACTCCACTACTCCACCCTCTCCTCCACCTACATTATCCTCCCCCAGTTTATCCTTCCCAACTTCTCCGTCGGTAGTGAAAGTGGAGGAGGTGGAGAGCAGGGGCCGTGGGTTGGCAAATGTAGGTGGAGGAGGTAATGTACAATGTGTGCAATGTGGATAACTAACATTGTGGAAGTGAGAGTAAGGATTGAGTGCGGTGGAGTGATGGTGGATGGAGGAGGCGTGGGTGTGGGTGGTATAGGTGTCTCTTGTCTGGCGGGATGTGGGTGTGTTTGTGGATGCGTATGTGGTATTGGGTGCGGATGTGGGTGGGGATGTCGGTGTGGGTGTGGGTGTGGTTGTGTCTGTGTCTGAGGGTGTGGGTGTGGGTGTGTCTGTGGGTGTGGGTGTGGGTGTGGGTGTGGGTTCGGTCAATGGTAGTGGGGGGAATCCGGTCGCTTCCGTCTGGTGGTCCGGGGGTTGTCTGGGTAGGGAACCTGGGAAGGACGCTATCCCACCTGCGGGCACAGGGAGAGGGGGGTGAGGCGGCGACTCTGCTACAGGGCCGTCGATTGAAGAGGAGGAGGAGGAGGGGGAGGAGGAAGAGGAGGAGGAGGAGGAGGGGGGTGATGTACTGTGTTTAGTGTCAAGGGGAGGGGAAGAATCTTTAGTGGAGACGGAAGGTCGTTCGCTTTTCACTGTTTTCTTGCCGGCGGAGGATGAGGAAGAGGGAGTGGATTTGGAAAAAGGCGGGGATGACGGGGACTCCTCGGAGGAATGGCTTGTAGGAGGGGACGGTGAGGAAGGCTGGGAATCCTCCTGTGAGTAGGGGGTTTCCTGCTCTTCAGAAGACGGAGGCACTGTTACCTCCTCGGCGGACTGCGGTGTGTCAGTGGAGGGGGGAGGTCGGGTCGTGACGCGGCGGCGGGCGGTGAGTGGGCGGCGGCGGCGCTTAACCGGGGAGGGACGCCGGGAGGTGCTGGCCTTCCCCTGTGGTGTGTGGGTGTTGCGAGAGCCGATGTGCTCGTCTTCCTCTCTTGACTCGCCTACAGACTCAACTTCCTGACTCGACGCTTCACCAGACTCCCAGGGCGGGGCCTCAGTGGTGGTGGTGGTGGTGGGGCGGCGTCTACGTGTGGCGATGCGTCTGCCGGTCCCAGGCCTCCACTGCCCGGGGCGGCGCGTTGCCCTCACTCTGCCCCGACCCTGCCCGCGCTGTGGCTTTCCTCGGGCCTTCTTGGTGGGCGGGACGGGCTTGGGCGTGGTAGGGAGAGGTGATGAGGGAACTGTGGTACGGGGCGGGTCATGGGTGATTGTCATATCCGGGAGAGGCAGTCTAGCGGGAGGCTGGTCATGGATTGAAGGAGGGCGGCGCCTGCGGGGATCGGCTGTGGGTTTCACTGTGGACTTTATCGGTGTCTTTCCAGTGGAGGGATGGTGTCTGCGTGGCTTCCTTTTCCGTGGTAGTCTTTTTGGATGCTTCCTTGGCGCCAGAGTTGTGGAGTAGTGTACAGGAGCAGCGGTGGTGGTTGGGAGGTGGTGGTGAGGCTGCTCGGGGCTCCTGAAGGGGAAGAGATCGAGAAGGGACTTGCCGGCAGCCAGTTCAGACATGACCTTCAGATACTTGGGCTCCTGTGTGGTGGAGAACGCAGGGGTGGCGCTGTATTCGTCCCTGTGTGGCGGGGCGTGTGTGGTGGTGGGTGTGTAGGTTGGGAAGGGCGTGGTAATAATAGGCCCTGAGGTTGGAAGTGGTGGAGGGGTGGCAGTGGTGGGGGTGGTATGTGGGCGGGGCGAAGTGGGTTGGTGTGGGCGGCGGTGTCTGTTCCGGAATGCTGGTGGGTAGGTTAGTGATTGAGATGGGCGGCGTCTTGGAACCCTGGTGGGCGTCGGGGTGGTGGTGGTGTGGAGCAGGACATCCTCATAGCGTGGGTGGTAAGTAGTGGGCGGGGGTGTGGCGTGTGGGCGGTAGGTGGTCGGCGTGGGCGTGGGTGTAGGAGTGGGTGCCGGAGAGTCCTGATCCACATAGCTTTGGGTGTAAGGATTGAGGTGGAAGGCTGGGGCGAGGGTGGGGTCCCGGCGGAGATGCGCGTGACGTGTGTAGGAATCTCTGTAATACTGACGAAGGATTTCCTGTGGGTGGTAGGCGGCCTTATCCTCCTCCAGGTACCCGAGCCACTCCTCCTGAAGGTAACCCACATGGTCCTTTGTGAGACTGTCCACTCCCTCCACCACACGCGCCGCAGAGTCGTCCACATGAGGTCCGTACAATCTGCCGTGGTCCCTTGGGTAAAAACTACGACCTTGGCCAGGGTAGTACGACTCCTGAAGGGCATTGGGGGTCGTTGTAGGGTCGTCGAGGGGTTCTTCAGGGTACTCATAATCTTTCCCTTCCTCTTGCTCATCTGAATAAAAAGTAATAGCAGGACGTCTGTGGAAGCGTGGGCGTTGCTGTGGGCGTGGTCTGTGTGGACGCGGGCGTGGGCGAGAATCTTGGAAGGTTGTGGGCTTGTAGGACCTATGTGGACGAGCCGTGGTTGGAAGAGGAGGTGGAGTCGTGTGGGACTTTGGAGTAACGGTGAGGGAGGAGGAGGTTTGGCGGTGGCGTGTGGATGGAGGTGGAGGCGGATAAAGGGTCTCTTCATGTGGATTTTGAGGTGGATAAACGTATTCTTCATGTGGTGGACTTTGAGGTGGATATTCAAGGTCCTCGAATTCATAAACGGGCTCAGTATGTAGATTTTCACGTGGATATATGGAGTCCTCGTGTGGATTTGGAGAAGGAGAGGAAGTTGGATAATGAAGTGGATTTGAGGGATCAGATTCTTCAATAGTCTGTGGAGGAGGATTGGAAACTGGATCCGATTCTTTTTGACTGAACTGAGGATGATCCTGAGTAGAAGTAGGAGGAGGAGGAGGAGGAGGAGGAGAAAGACTAGAATCAATATGAACTCCTTCCTTCACCCCCCAGAGGGAATCCTGAAGCTCCTCCTCATAATACTCATACTCCAAATCATCCCACGTCCCTAAGAAATCTGAAGTGTTCCAGGTATTGGGGTGGGCGTGATCCTGATGGGCGTGGGGCGTGGTGGGATATACAGGAGAGCCAGCGGGGGCGTGTTTAGGGGGTGGGGAGGTAGTGGTGGAGAGGAGATAGTTTCTGTACGGTAAAAAGAGTGTGGATTTTGGAGGAGGGGAGGGAGATGGGGAGGAAGAGGGATAGTGTTCATGGCTGTATGGGGAATGGGGGGCAGCAGAGGGGAAGGAGGGGTA
>CM035191.1:14760937-14771245 GCA_020233015.1 Callinectes sapidus
GAGAGAGAGAAATGACTTTTTAATTCTGAACACGGTTAAGTACCTCTTATTCAAATACAAACACATAAACACACGCCATTACTGTATAAATTAATAACTTATACACTCAGGAAGCAGCACACACACACACACACACACACACACACACACACACACACGCACCCCCCCTCCCCCCCCTACACACACACACCAATGCCTTACATGAAAAACAATAGGGCGCCAAGGGCCATATCAGTTAACGCAGACTCTTCTTCCTGGCTGACAGAATATCAATCAACGCTACAAAGATAAGAGACGGAAAAGAGAGCCTAAGTTTTTTTTGGGGGGTAAACAATTTATATGGTGGAAAGAGGAGTAAAAAACAAGGAGTGATGGGAGGGAAAGAGAGAGATACTGGTGCTACAACATCATCAACTATAACAACTATAACAACTATAACAACAACTATAACTACTTTGCTTATGGGTGCTTTTCGCTGAAGTCTTGCAATTAACTCCACTTTTGGTCTCATCATTATGTAACGCACGGTGTGAATCAATAGTACTCCTCGTGTGTGTGTGTGTGTGTGTGTGTGTGTGTGTGTGTGTGTGTGTGTGTGTGTGTGTGTGTGGAGCGAGTTTTAATTTCCCTTGAGCCTGTCACGGTTTTTTTATTTGTTTATTTTTTATATATTTTTTCCTTTCCCGTACTCCGACACATGTCACCTGAAACATAACACTCTCTTCCTCTTCCTACCGCGTGACCTACTGACCTGCTGACCTGCCTATCTGTTGACCACCTAACCTAACCTAACCTACCCTGACTTGACCTAACCTAATCTAATCTAACAGAATAAATTAAAATGACAATAAGACAATACTTGATGAGGAAGTGGAGGATTTTTTCTTTTCTCTGGTTTCATTTACTTTTTTCTTATCTTTCTTGATAGATTCATTATCGATTCAACGTATATTTCTTACTCTTTTACTTGTTTGTTTATTTCATTCCTTTATCAGATTTGCGCCTACTCTTACTAAAGTTTTTATATTAATTTACATTTCGTTCCAGCTTAGAATTCTTCCGATTAATATTTCATTTTTAATTCACATAAACCTATAAAGATATTTAGTTCGTATTGTATTTTCCTGTTTTTATAATGTCCCAGGCAAGTTACTTCATATATTTTCCTTATACATTGTTATCTTTTATTTTATTTCCTTTCTCCTCATTCAGATCTTTACTCTATGATCTTTGGAAATTCTTTTAACATTCAACCAGTATCGATATTAAAAAACGTAACTTCCAACAAAAAACACTAACCATCATAGCTACATATATTTTTAACCTTCACTTCTAAAGATACACAAATAAATATAAGAAATGAATAGAACTCTTGCAACGTGTTTGTGTTTGTCAGGTCATGTTTGCTTGAGCTGTTTGTTGAGCTTTTGGGAAGGCGGAGAGATGGGAGAAGGAGGAATGTCGGATAAGGAGGGCATGCATACGTGTGGTTGTCAAGGGGCGCTATCCCCGTTGCCGAGGAAATGTCATGCTGGTGCCCTCTGGTGGTGGTGACCTGAGATGGCTTGGGGCCGTGTCGTCAAGTCAGTTAGTCAGTCAGTGAGTTTGTTATTTGGTCAGTTACACCTTCATTCCATTAGTAACTACGTCTATTGGTCAGTTAAGCAGGCAGTCAGTCAGTCAGTCAGTCAGTCAGTCAGGTAAAGAGAAAGAAGGAGTTAGTGATCTTGTGAGTCAGTAAGAGTCAGTCAGTAAGGTAGTTTGTGAATGAATGAATGAATGAGTGAGCGAGACAGTGAATTAATTAGTAAATGAGTGAGTGAGTGTGCATGAATCAGTCAGTCAGTCAGTCAGTCAGTCAGTCAGTCAGCTTACCTGTGTAGAGACGTTTCGTAACTGTGTGTGTCGGCTGTCAAAGAAGACTGAGGAGGAGGAGGAAGAGGAGGAGGAAGAGAAGGAGAAGGAGGAGGAGGAGGAGGAGGGAGAAGATCCGTCTTCCTCCCCTTCCCAGTGGGGAGTATCGGGGAAGGCATCTCTTGTATTCTTGGGGAGGAGGAGGAGGTGGAGGAGGGAGCTGGAAGGCTGAAGGTGGAGGGTGGAGGAGGTGGTTGGTGAGTTTGAGGTAAATGTGGAGATAGTCTGGCTGTCATTCGTCTTGGTTTGAACAGTCTGAAGTTCTGGCTCTGAGGTGGAGGAGGTGGAGGAGGCGGTGGAGATGGAGGAAATGGGGGAGATGGTGGATGTGGAGGAAATGGAGGAGATGGAATAGGTAGAGTCTGTGGTGGATGTGGAAGTGGTCTGGATATCAATATTTTTCGACACCTGAAGTTCTGGAATTGGGGTGGAGGAAGTGGAAGAAGTGGAAGAAGAGGAGGAGGTGGAGAAGGAGGGAGGTTTTAGGAAAATTTTGGAGGAAGAGAGGAAATTTTGAGATGGATCAGAGTGGATATAGTAAGATGCAAGATTGTATGCCGCAGTGATGGCTGGTGGGCGTGTTGTGGAGGTGGAAGAGGAGGTAGAGGTGGAGGTGGAGGTGGAGGTGGACATGAAAGCAGTGGAATTCGAATGATCAGCAAGAGGACTTATGGATGTGGAGGAATTACGAAAGGGAGAAATAGAAGGAGGGAGATAGGGAAGCGGCGGAGGAGGAGGAGGAGGAGAAAGAAGAAGGGAGGAGAGACGTTGAATGAAAGACGAAGAGGAATGCCGAGGAGAGAGAAGGAGAGGAGTAAGGGAGGAGGGAGGAGAGAGGGAGGCGCGTGGAGAGAACATCTTAGGAGGAGGACTTTGAGGAGGAAAGGTAGGAGGAAGAGGAGGAAAAGTTGAAGAAGGAGAGGAAAGAAGGGAAGGAGAGGGAATATTTGATGGGAAACGGAACGATGTCTTACGAGGATGAGAAGGAAAGATAAACCTGGAGGAGGAGGAGGAGGAGGAGGAAGAGGAAGAAGAAGAGGAAGAGGAGGAGGAGGAGGGGAAAGAAACAGCACGTGGATGAGGAAACGGATGTTCATTTTGGGATGCTGTTTGGAGAGGAGAAGGAGGAGGAGGAGGTGGAAGAGGAGGTGGAGGGAAGTAAGATGACACCCTTCCTTCTCCCTCCACTTTTTCCTTCCCTGACACCCGTGTGGAGGGAGGTGGATCAGGTGGTGAATGAGGCCCTCCACTTTTCTCCCTTCTGGTGGAGTCTAGTGGAGAGATGGATGATGGATTACTGTATGGATTGTAGGCAAACACTTTCCCCAAATCTAGATAATATTTCTTCCACAATAAGGTGGATAACTCTTTAGATATGTCCTTAGACTTTGGTGGAGGAGTGGAGGAGTGTGGGTAGGAGGTGGATGATGTAGGAGAGTGATGTGGATGTGCCTGTGTGGATAAAGATACTGGGTGGATGGTTCTGGGTGGAACATACGGGTGTGGAGTGAAAGGTGGATAGGAATGAGGGTGAGGATGTGGAGCAAGGGTGGATAAATGAGGGTTATAAGTAGTTGGGTGATAATGTGGATAGACGACTGGAGGATGTGGAGGATGAGTAGGTGGAGGATGTGGAATAGATGGGTAATGATAATAAAGAGTGGATGGATAAACTGGGGTGTACGAAAACGGTGGATAAGAATATGCCGGTGTGGAGAATTGTGGATATGGCGTTGGATGTGGATAGGGTGGAACATATGGATGTGGACGAATGTGGAGTGGATCAGAGTACACATGTGGAGGATAAAGAGATTGATAGTTATATGGAGGTGGAGTTGTATGTGGAGAACTCGGCGTTGTATGTGGATGTGGATAAGTGGAAAGTGGATTTACAGTAGAATGCACAAGTGGAGGAGGAGTGGAGACAGTGGCAGTGAATGATAGTGGATAGGAAGTGGAGTGTGGAGGTGGACGAGGAGTGGTATGTGGAAGGGACTTTCTAGGTGGATGAGACGTGGGCTTAGGTGGATGACGGGACGGTGGATTAGGTGGATTAGACGTAGCATGACGTGGTGGAGGTTTTGTGGATGGATGGTGATGTGGAGTCCGTGTGGATGAGCGATAGAGATGATGTGGATGTGGCTCTTTAGGCTTACCACTGTGGTATGTGGATGAGTCATGTGGATGTTGTGGATACATGAATGAAGGTAGATGTGGATGCCTGAAATTATATCCATGTTTTATTAAAGATAATTTAGGTGGAAGCTTCGCATGTGGAGAAGTGGACAGTGGATGAGGACGCGGTGAATATCCATGGTGCGGATGAGGAGACACGGATGTGGACTTTTTATGTGGATGAGAAGTACTTGGTGGTTTCGTGGTGGAAGAAGGTGGATGAGACTTCTTGGTGGATGTGAGGGAGTGATACGGAAGTGGATGTGGATAATAACGTAGGAGGTGGACTGGAAATGGAGTGGAGGATGGAAATTTAATCTTAGGTGGAGGAGAATGTGGAGGAGATGTAATTGGTGGAGGAGGTGGAGGAGGAGTAGGTGGAGATGAGGGTTTTGACGTTACTGGCTGTAAGTGGAGATGGTGGACAGTAGTAACTTGAGGTGGAAGAGGTGGAGATGAATGTGGAGGTAGTGGAGTGGAGATTATCTTCCGCGGTCTCTTGACGCGAGGTCTATGTGGATGAGGTGGATGTGGGAATTTTAGGGTGTGGAGGAGGTGGTGGAGATGACGAGGAAGACTAGTGGAGTGATGGTGAGCTGGAAGAGGAGGAGGAGGAGATACTGGAGGGGCAAGAGGAAGTGGAAAAGAAGGAGGAGGAGGAGGAGGAGGAGGAGGAGGAGGAGGAGGAGGAGGAGGAGGAGGAGGAGGGGAGGAGGAGGAGGAGGAGGAGGAGGAGGAGGTGTAGGAATAAGAGGTGGATGTGTAGCTTTAGGAGGAGGAGGAGGAGGAGGAGGAGGTGTAGGAATAAGAGGTGGATGTGTAGCTTTAGGAGGAGGAGGAGGAGGAGGAGGAGGAGGAGGAGTTGATATATGAATAGGAGAAGCTACGGATGTAATTGGAGGAGGAGGAGGAGGAGGAGGAGGAGGAGGAGGAGGAGGAGGAGGAGTTTGTTGTCCTGTTATGGCTTTGTGCACAACCCTCAACCCATTAATCTCCTCCCTTTGGTTGGGTGGAGGTGACGTATGTGTGGATGGGGAATGCAGGTGGATTGGCCGGTGGTGGATGGCAGGTGGACGCGACTTAAGCTTTAGTGGAGGAGGTGGATGTGAGCTGATAGTGATGGCAGTGGATGGGAAGGTGTGTGGTCTGTAATGTGGAGTCGTTCTGTATGTGGATGGAGGTGGAAGAGTGGTACTGAAGGGAACGGATGTGGTGGAGGTGGAGGAGGAGGACGGGGAGGCAGCCTGGTGGAAGATGTCCTTGGATTGGGAAGTGGATGGTTTTTTGGTGGAGTGTGACACGAGTTTTGAGTTGTCTGGGTGGATGTGGAGGTGGATTTGAACATTTTGTGACTGCTCCGCCTGTTGCTGCTCCGGGAGGCGAACCACTGTCTCCTTGTACACTACTGGAGGAGGAGGAGGAGGAGGAGGAGGAGGAGGAGGAGGAATTGTTGATGTTGATGAAGGAGTTTGAAATGAAGATGACAACAAGGCTTCCAAAACAGACAATGGCGGCAGTGGAGGAGGAGAAGGAGGAGGAGGAGGAGGAGGAGGAGGAGAAGAGGAAGACAACTGGAGGAGAAGAGCTTCCAGAACAGACAGTTGGGATGGTGTCTGTGTGCGTGGTGGTGTTGTGGGCGTGAAGCGTGGGCGTGATGGAAGGCGTGGGCGGGGTCGTGGTGGGATGGAAGGGGGAGGAGGACGGCGACGAGGAGGTGGAGGAGTGGGAGGAGGATCGTGTGAGTCATGACAAGGGCGAGGGAGAGGGATACTTACTGAGCCAGGGGTGACGGGTGGAGAAGGAGCAGGAGTAGTAGTAGGAGGAGGAGGAGGAGGGGGAGGGGGAGGAGGGGGAGTCGAAGATGGAAGAGATTGAGAGATGGCGCGTGGTCTTGATGTCAGCTTCTCAGGGGGCGCGTTGCTATGCTCCCCAAGACGGTAGCTGACTTCAAGGCCTCCCCCGAGCTGTCTGGTTCTGCTGCGTGTGTTGCCTCTCCAGTGGGGGGCTCGGGGGCGTTGCTGTGGCCTGATGGTGCTGCTGACGGTGCTTCTGATGGGGGTGACGCTGCCTCCTGAAGTACCCGTGCCTCTGGAGGGCGTCACGTAGGGAAGCCCCGCAGCACTAGTGGGTGGACGGGGCCCTCCTGCTGTGACACCTTCAGGACGGGAGTAGAAGGCGTCAGGAGGCAGTGGAGGGACATATTCCCCTGCTTGGGGTGTCACGGGTTCTGCTTGTGCCTGCTGCCTTGGTCTGGGTCGTTGCTTTCGCCGCCTGTGCTTGGGGCGTCCCTGCTGGTGTGTGAGGGGACGACCCGCAGCAGAAACGACTGGTGCCCCCACGGTGGTGCCTGCGCTGGCGGGTGGGGCTGGGGGTCTTGCTTTTTGGCCGTCCTGGAGGTGAGGGGAGAGAAATAGTGTTCATTCCACATCCATTCTTTTCTTGTTGTCTGCTCTCTTGGCATCCAATTGTGTTACTGTACTTGTTTTTCCCTGTGGTGTCTGTCGGTGTAGCTTTCACTTTACCATGTCAGCTTTAACCTTTCCTCCTTCAGTAGTGTATCTTTCTCTTCTACAAGATTAAACATGTTAGAACTTTTCCACTCTCGTATATCTCTACCTCACTGCACACTATCGCCTGATTTTTTTTTCTAGTGTTGTTCTATTTTATTTTCCGTCACCTCACCATCGACCAGTTATTTAATCAGGCAAGCATACTCATTCATGCATTCAATCATTCTATCCTAATCATTCATCTAATCAATCTCTAAATAAACAATGTACCTAGTCAGTCAACCAGTCATTCTGTCAGTTTGTCTGGCAGTGTTTCAATTAATAGATGTTGTTACTTGTCATCGAGCCCCTGTGGCCTAATGGATAAGGCATTGGCCTCCTAAGCCAGGGATTGGGGGTTCGAGTCCCCCCAGGGGTTAAACTATCTTTTAGGACCCTTGTGGTATAGTGGAACCAAGGATAGTATGCGTACTGGGAGCTGAAGGATCCCCAAGTGCACTGATTCGAATCCTGGCCACGGTCCGAGGAGAGATTAGGCGGCCATTCTGGGTAACGGTTTTCGAACGTGTGGGCTTTCAGATAGGAGGTCCCCATTAAGTGGCCTCCTTTAGTCTATAAATTCCTGTACAAATCCCACATTGTATAAATAAAAAAAATACCAGTTAGCCAGTCTGTCATTCGATCCACTTATCAATTCGTCAGCTTATCAGAGAGTCAGCCAACCACTTATCACTCATCACTCACCTTGAAGAAGTCTTGATTCACGTCAAAGAACTCCGGTGAGCGCGGGCAGTCCACGTTGTACCACCAGTCACACACGATGTACTTCTGGTTGAATATGGTTCCTTTTGGGCACAAGAAGTCGTGCTGAGCGTTACCCGGCTCGCATACATGGAAAACCTGTTGTGAGCCGAGTAGAGGCAGGACAGAAAGATAGAGAGAGAGAGAGACGGAAAGAGGGAGAGATTAATTCTGTTAAGTTTATTGTTATTTAAAATTCCGTTTTCTTTTCTAATCTCGTCACCTTTTTCGTTTTATTCTGTTTTTGTCTATATTACTGTTATAAGTTATTAATGTCTCTCATCTCTCAGTTAAAATATAAAGTTTTTTTTGTGGTGATGGCAGCTTGGTAACTCATTGCAATTAGTGTTATCGTATTTTGATTGGTTATTGTGCTTCCTACTGTTGTTGTTACTATTCCTTCACTTCATCAAACTCAATTGTTGACAAAGAAAAAGTTTGTAGTCATTTCCCTCAACCCTGAATGAACGAAAGAAACACTGACGTAAATGACAGAGAGAGAGAGAGAGAGAGAGAGAGAGAGAGAGAGAGAGAGAGAGAGAGAGAGAGAGAGAGAGAGAGAGAGAAGCAGGAGAAATGGGATGAAGGAGAATATCCCGGATGGAGGAAAGACGAGGGAGGGAGGGAGGGAGGGAGGGAGGGATGGTCAGGGAGGAGGGGAGATGAGAAGGGAGGGAGGAGGAGGGGGGGGACACGGGATGGTCAGAATAGGACATACGAAATACGATCTAAAGCCTGTGATGGGAATGTAAAAAAAGGAGAAAAGGAAATAAAAAGAGATGAAACATAATTGAAAGTGGAGGAATATTTTGCGGAGAGTTACGATCAATAGAAAAAAAAAAGAGTTGAAATGAAAGTTAGAAATGTAAATACAAGAGTTTGATGTTATGAAGGAGTTGAATTGTCTTAAGGGGCGATTTTTTTGTAAGTAAAGTCATGAAGAGTTAAAAGAAGCTAAGGTAATATTAAGAGAAGTCCTCAAGTTAAGAAAAAAAGAGAAAAGAAAAAAATGAAATAAGAGGGAGTGTTACTGAAAGAAAAAAAAAGATGGCAGATTGAAAAAAAAAAAGACAAACAAATACATAGAAAGGTGAAGAAATTAATCAAAACACATGAAATAGGAAGTGTGTGTGTGTGTGTGTGTGTGTGTGTGTGTGTGTGTGTGTGCGTGTGTGTGTGTGTGTGTGTTTCATCTTCCGAGTGACAAAGCCGATGTCGTGAAGGAAATAAAAACGTGAATTCCAGCCTGGCGTCTCGGAATGCTTACAATCGTTTGGATGACAACTTTTTTCTTCCTGTTTTTATCATTTTCCTTTTTCCTGAGATCGTGTTGTCGTGGACGGACGTTTAAAGGGAAAATATGAACATTCCGATGCCGAGAGAGAGAGAGAGAGAGAGAGAGAGAGAGAGAGAGAGAGAGAGAGAGAGAGAGAGAATGTGGTAAAGTTTTTTGATCAAGTAAAAGTACATTTATCTCTTTGTGGACTTTAAACGCTGTGGATTGATGTGAATTCACCAAACCTTCTGATGTTTTGAGGTGAATGGCAAACGGAGAGATCGAGTGAAGGGAGGAATGATTATTTTTTCCCCTATCTAAGTGTTCATCAAAGTCCTGAATGCAGTCTTGGTTAAAGGAAGTAATTGTACTGTAATTCACTACTCATTCTTTACTGGAAACTAAACTACCTTCTCTCTTTTTTTTCTTCTGTGTATCCCTCCTTTAACTTCCCATCTATGTGTATCCCTCCTTTACCTTCCCATGCTTCCTTACCTTTCCTTTTTCTCATTCAGTTCATGTCGTCATTCCTTTTTTACAGTTTCTCTTTTCTCTTCCATTTCTCACCATCTCCCTTCTCATGTTTTTATTACTTTACGTACTTCACTTTTCTTTACTTCTTGTATTCTTATCTTTTTCTCTCTGTCTCTCTGTTTCTTGTATTATATTCTCCTTTATTTTTCTTTTTTTTTCTCGCATCATATATTTATTTCTGTTCTTCAACCAATAACTTTCACCTGAGACCTATTCTTTTCTCCATGGCTGATCATTACACTCCTTACCTGCGCCAATCAATATCATTCAATTATCTCGCCTACCACCTATTGTCTTCCCTTTAGATGTTATGATATAATAATCACACTCCATCAATCACTCGGTTCTCTCTCCATTTCTCTTCTTACTTAATCCGTTCAGTATTGGAACACATTTTTACCATAACTCGTGCTATAAACGATTCTATTGACTTAAGGTAGGATCTATGGAGGTCAGAAGATTAATGGCCTGAGTCTGTACTATCTCAATCCCTACATGAGTTTCTGAAACTGTATAAAGTCGACAATAGTAAAACGCGTTATGGTACTGAAGGGGTGAGGCCAATCAAATCTAACCAACCAGTGTATTCATTCTCTCTCACCTGGCATCTGGTCTCAAGGTCAGCGTAGTAGCCCAGCTCGCGCCCCTCACACCTGAAGGAGGTCCTGGGGAGGGATGTTAGGGCCGGGAAGTCCACTCCTGCTTGACCTAGGGAGAGGGAGGGAAGGAAGTGCGGGGATGATTATAGGAAATGGAAGGAGTGAAGGAGAGGTGGGAAAAATAAAGGATAAAGGAAGAAAAAGAGTTGACAATGAGACAACACAATGAATGGAAAAAAGATTGAAAAGTAAAGCGGGTATAGAGAACACATGAAAAAAAGATGAACACAAATAGACTAAGAATGATATAAAGAGCAGGAAAAAATCATTAGATAAAGAATGTAAGTTTAAAAGCAATAAGTTATATCAAAGAGTGCTGAGGAAAAGAAGAGAGAAATAATGAACGACAAGAGTTTCAGAAATAGACAAAACAGGATCAAATGAATGAAAACTCTCTCTCTCTCTCTCTCTCTCTCTCTCTCTCTCTCTCTCTCTCTCT
>CM035191.1:14841055-14879026 GCA_020233015.1 Callinectes sapidus
CTCTCTCTCCTTTCTTCCTAACCATCACGAGTTTTCTTTTCTCTTTCTTCATCATCTTTGGAATCAGATCCATTATCTGTCATAGACAGTTTGTAAGATGCAGTTTACCTTCATACTTTCTGATGAAGGTTTATTGGTTGTTTAAAACAGTTGTGAAAAGATACTTTATGAGTGATGGATGATTTTTCCCTTGAATTTTGTTAGTTTTTGCAAATGTATGGATTCATCTGTTCATGTCACTATTATCTTCATCAGGTCTGACGGTCTTGATGAAATTGCAGGAAAAATTGCTTCTACTTTTGACATGACTAGTGTAATGAAGAATATATTTGAACAGTTGTCATTGCCACCTGTCTCACAGCTTCTAAACAACAACAAAGGTGAGAGAGAGAGAGAGAGAGAGAGAGAGAGAGAAATTTTTTTTTTAGCTGTGTTGAAAATCTAGTATATGTAATATATCCCTCAGTTTAGTTTATCCTTTCTATTCTTTGAACCATATTTTGATTACACTTGATTTCTGCAGATTGTTCTCAGTTCTTGAGTGGCACACCGGAAGAGGCCATAAGTGACGGCTGCCTGACCCCAGCCCACCTTCAGATCCACGCCAGCCCTCCAGCCACCCTGTTAAAGCTACACAGCCCAAATACTCTCCCTCAGGGCACTCTTGGAAGCAGCTCCACTCTCCCTCTGATCAGTGAGGCTGAGTTCTCCTTGCTCCCAAAACTTCAGAGTCCTTCCATTTTGCCCTTGGGACCTGAAAGGGATCTTGCTCACTCTCCAGGATCTCAGGAGTGCTCTAACGTATTGCTTGAGCCTAAAAAGGATGCTGCTATTAAGTCTCAAAATGTTACTGCTGTGCTTACAGAAGGTACAGAGAAAATTTATAACTCTAATGCTACCAACAACATCAACATGCCTCCTATGACTGACACTATATATGGTATGCAAATCCCAGTTATCGGCTTCAGGACAATGAAGAAACTCACCTCTCCGACGGTTGTGAGATCAGATACTGACTATGATCCAGGTAGTTACCTAAATAGCAACTCAGTGAAAACACCTAACATGGTTTATAAGAAGGGTGAGAGTTATGCAGAAAGACTCAGGACCCTGTGTGACTCCCTTACTCTTCAGACCAGTTCATCTCTTCCTTCAGACTGCAGTAATGATGGTACCGTACAACTAGGTACTACTGACAGCTTCACCACAGATTACTTGGCTACTGCATGTGCTAATGAAGATGCAGCAGAGGAAACAGTCGTGCCTGATGTAAGTGCAGCATGTGGGAGGTGTAGTGCATAGAGTACCAGGGAGCAAAGATAGCTTAGGGATGTTGGATGTACCTGATAATACAAGAAATAGCATAGGGTAACAGAATAGTGTGTGATGTTTTGCCTGTAGTATTATCTTATCTATGGTTGCCTTTATTTGTATCAGATCTGTTTGCTTCTTGAACCCACTTCCTTCATCTGAGAAATTTTATGCTAAAGTTGATGTTTCTTATCTTCTCAAAGCAACTTGATGAATTGGTTGCTTACAATTTTTCTCTCCTGGAACAGCTTAGTTTCAGTTGTGTTGGTGGGCAGATAAGAGGAGCAGTGTCACAGGTTGATGCAAAATTCTGGAATAACACGGACCTTAACTTTTTCAAGGCAACTCCACTACCTTTGCCACAACCAAGGGTTGGTGCAGCAGCCAGTGCAGTGCTGGACTGTGGTGACTTCAGACCAATAGCATCTTCACACCAACCGATCTCCATGAGTTACAGTACTTCTAGGCTCTCGTCCAACACCTCAAGCAGGAGCTCTCTCGTATCATTGAAAACTTCATGTAAGTCATTGCATAAACGTGAGTGACTTGAGTTGTGCTTGCATAACTCACAATTTCGAGACTCGGTAAAGAACATGATCTCGTTTCAAAATCTGACTATATTGCACTTTATTATTTTGATTTTATTTTTTGATTAGCTTTTTTCTTTCCTGAGTATGTGAGTATATACTTTTATAATGTCATTTCATTTACATTCTCTTTTTTGTTTATGTTTTTATAGATTTTTTATTTGTTGGAAGCTTTTTCTTAGTAAAAGACATTTTTTCAGGAGATGGGAGAGAGAGCAGAGGCTGTAATGAATTAATGGCATTTCAGTTAATATCAATGGGGAAAATTGGTTGAAAAGTGTAGTGGGGAAAATTGGTTGAAAAGTGTAGTTAAAATTCTGTCAATCTGAAAAGTTCCTGTTATTGAAATTTCCCACGTCAAACCCATAGGATACAGACCCCATGACGTATGCTTCCTATGACGGATTGATTGATTGAAACCCAGTATCATCACTCCACCAACAGATCAATACCAAAGACTTACCACTTACTTAAAGGAGGTAGGTTAGTCTAGACTAACATGTATTGTTTTGCATCACAGACTTTGTTGAAGAGGGAGTGGAGGTGACACACATAATCAGCCCCTCCTTATTCTATGTTCACATGAAGGACAGCTTCCAAAAGAGAGAGATACTGTCCAAAAAGCTTCGCCAGCTGACCATGAAGAGCAAACCAATAAAAAAAACACCAGTTATGGGTAAGTACTGCATCTCCATTCACTTTGAGCTTATTAAGGAAGTGCTGAAGAATATTTTCCAAATTTAGCAGAAGATAATTGAAATACATTCCAGATAAAATGGGGTATGCAAATATGTACATATATCTAAATAAAGTAATTTGGTAACTAAGGATGGGGTGTTATAAGTTTGGTGAAAATGCAAATAGATAAATATGTACTGCGCTTTACCTAGGGAGAGAGTTGAAGCTTGGATCTAGACCAGGTAAAAGAATGATTAATGGATTATTATCATTGGATACAAAAGAAACATGTAAAGACATGTGGTCAGTTGTGCCATGAAATTACTTGGCATTTTTGCTTATTAGGTTAGTATTCTTTTTCATATTTTCCTTTTCTCTTTCTCATTACTAGACACCATGTATATTGGACAGTTTGAGGAAGACAAGAAGTGGTACAGAGTATTGGTGAATAATGTGATGGTGGAGGAGGAGTCAGCTCTGGTCACCTATGTGGACTATGGCAACAAGGATGTGCTTCCCTTTGATAGGTACTGACTTGTCTTGTTGCATGATACGTAACTGCTATTTTAAGTTCTATCGTACTGTGTTTTCTATTGGTCATATTTTTTTCTTTATCCATCTCCATCTTTGTGTCTTTTTCAGCATGTACTTAAGTATGTATAATACCATCACCAGCATCAGCGATTTTATTGTTGCAATACTAAGGTTTTCTATTATGATCCATAATTTCTCTACTGTCTGTTCTAGGCTGGTATTGTAACACTAGATCTCATCCCTCCATTTAGTTATCTGTTTACATTTATTACCTGCTTGGCTTGTGGTGTGCCCTGCCTTTATTCACCTGATCTTTAGTTTTAGTTAATGTATTTATGCTCTGTTCCCTTATGCTTAATTTTTCTTAAGTAAAACATTATTCCCTCAATTGCATTATCAGCTGCCTTTCTAAATGTATAAATTTGTGAGACAAGAAATGCATGCATGTAACAATCCTGCTGGTTTGTGCAGAATGTATCATTGCCCAGCCAAACACGGGTTAAAGAAACAGCCTGCCTTGGCCCTTGCCTGTGGCCTTTGGGAGGTGGAGCCAGCCAAGGGCAAGGATTGGACCTCTGAAGCTATTCACATCTTTGCTAAGCTTGTCAGGGATGTGCCCCTCCAGTTCTTTGTTCTCAGTTATGAAATTGTCAACAACATTACCAAATGCCAGGTAAGACACCCAAAATTCATGATATATTGTGTTGAAGAATCAGATATTTTCTACAAAGTTTTAGTTAATTTTTGCTTGATTTATGCATTAGGTTGATCTGAGGCGACCATGGAAGACTGTTGGCATTGCCAACGACCTGCCAGTGTCTATACGAGAGATCCTGGTCTTCTTAGAACTTGGAGTGTACACCAATGACTCCCCTCAAGATGTGGTGAGTGGCAGGGTCTCTGTGCTGGTCATTATTGACTTAGGATTCATTGACTTTATGACCGTGACTGTCATCAGCTAGTGGCCAACTTGAATTTGTATACAGTGTGTAGGCATGTGATAACAGTACAACATAAATAAGACTTTAGTGGTATATACTATAGTGGTTTTAACAAAACTCAGTATTACCAACAGCATTTGCTAATACACAAATCATTAAAGTTGTACAATTTTTTTTCTCTTCCCATTAGTACAAGAAAAAGAGGGAGGAGTCCTTTAAGAGGAGGTACTTCCTGCCTGAGATTCCCTTTTGTGAGGCGGAGACAGAGGTTGTGATCTCCAGTGTCACTTCCCCTCACAACTTTCATCTGCAGCTTGTGTCATTTTCAGAGCACCTCAATTCTCTGCTTATAGACTTGGAAAAAACCTACAATCATCCAGAAATGATAGATAATGTTGAGTGGAAAATATATTCTCCCAAGATTGGTATGTTTGGACTACATTTTGATGTTGTTTTCATAAGTTACATAGTTTGAACCTGTAGAAAAAGGTATAATGATGACTTGAATATGGAAACTGTAAGAATTTTTTTCAAAATAAGTATTTTTGGAATATATTCTTTAGCTTTATTTTTTTCAGCTGTCCAATTTAATGTTAAAATTGTAAATATTTTACATTCCTGAATCTTCTTAAAAAACAATTATGTGAGAGCTTACTTTCATTTCTATTGCCCCCATAGATTTAATTTTGCTCTGCCAATCTCTAATTTGAGTCATGTGTGTTGCAGGAATGCCCTGCGTGGCAAAGTACAGCGGGGATGGGAAGTGGCAGCGAGCAAGGGTGGAGGACCTGCCTGGTCATCAGATGGTGGATGTGAAATTTGTAGACTATGGGAATGTTGAGAGACTTTGGTACAGTCAGATTTGTAAGATCATGGATGACTTTCTAGTTCTGCCAATCCAGGTTAGTTGATTTTTGGCTAACTAAGTCCCTTTTGATTTTGTCTCAACTTTTAATAGACTTAATTTACAATTAACTTTTATAATTCACACTGAATGTGTCAAGTTTACATTCGTGTAAACATGAAACATGATTCCAACACTGTTAACGATTCAAGATAATTGCTCAGTAAACATTTAACATTGGTGGAGAGAGGAACTTCCTATCAAGGAGCCAATAAATTGCATACATTCCTATTTGAATTTTTATAAGTGTGTGTGAGTGTGTGTGTGTGTGTGTGTGTGTGTGTGTAAGTGTGTGTACATTCCCTCCCTTACAAGATCTATCATTGTCATCATTGTTTGAATCTGATGAGGATAGTGACACATCACTCTTCATAAACCATCCACTATCCTCCCCATTCACTAATGTCAACACTGTATTGTCCTGCGCGCGATCAACTTCACTCTCGTCAAGCGTGGAATGACACACATTTAACGTGCTGACCCATCACATGGATCATTCACTTTCTCTGGGTTCATGTGGGGCTATGTGTGAGGTGGCAAAATGACACACAAGAGTCAAGCTATACAAAGACACTAGGGACTGGAGGCTGATCACTCTACATGGGAGCAATAGAGCTGCAAAACTCGGCATGCATGTACATGGGTAGCAAGATTCACATCATTAGGATGCAGTGTACATGTGTTCTGTTGGCACTGTATGTGTTAATTCAAACAATTAAATGCATATTCATTTTCATTATTTTATCATTTTTCTAATGAAATTTCCAATCTTTATTGCAGGCTATTAAGTGTAAGTTGGTGGGCATTAACCCAATTGGAGGACAGTGGACTGGAAAAGACACTGAAGAGATGGTCAAGTTGTGTGACAATGCTGAGCTGAAGGTTGGTTTGTCTTTAAGATTGAATTATTTTGATCATTCAAGACATGGAATCTTGAACATAAACAAAGTAAAAGATAGTTGAAAATTCTGTGCTTGTTGAGAAGACAAGAGAAATATAAAATATGATGGAGTAGGTAGTGCCTGCAATGAAATAAAACTAGGATAGCAGTTGAAAAGTGGTGAAAGAAGAAAAGCAGTGGAGAAAATAGTCCAATAAAGTTCGCTATAATTATAATTTGATGAGAGAATGGTGAGGACTTACAGAATGAATGGAAATATGAAATGTGAATATAATTTCTAAAAGTTTATAGGAACAGCTAAGAAAACAATGGAAAAGAACAGTTCCTAAGAATCTCCAATAGCCTTGGCTACATAAGGAGGCTGGTACAGTACACTATAACTGAACAGGCCATTGTAAACAAGTGTGTGTTTATTGGGATAGAACAAAATTATCTTGGGATTTGGCTTTGGAAAGAAACATTTTCATGGAGTCTATCAAAAGATCCTTACCATCTCACTATGACTCATAAAGCTTAATCTTTTGCTTTTGAATAGGCTGTGTTTCTTACTTGTGATGGGGAGAGCTGCAGTGTGCACCTATCAGTGTCTGCTGATACAGAGGACCTGGATATGATGCAGCTGCTGGTGGAGAATGGAGTAGGAGTCCCTTTGTTGTCCAGGTAAGGAGGAAATATTTTGAAACATTTATTAACAGCCAAACAAGTGTGTTACATTGAATTAAAGTCAGTGTTGATGTAAGCAAAAAGCTTTTCAGACAAAATAAAGTATAAGTGAATACCTTGTATATATATAAACTAAAAGGAAAGTCTAATACAATATGAGAATGTAAAATAAAAAGCCATCACTAGCCTGTTCTTGGGGGTTCAGTGGGATCCACAGTAGGGTTATGGAATATGTGTCCAGGAATCCTTCCCAATATCCATCCTAACTTGTACACTTCATGTCTGAATATTGCATGTTCCATTGATTCATGTCATCAATGCAGAAAATGGTTTAGTACAATTTCATGAATGTGTACAGCCAATTTCAGGATACGTTTCATTTATGATGTTTCTGTTGCAAATGCTCATTCATTGTAGGGTGCCTCCTCATAAAGCATCATGCCATGGGAATGCTGCATCTCTATCATGCTTTATATGAAGACATGACAAGCACACAGTTCTTGGCTATTTGGTAGTGGCATGTTGTTTGTGTCATTCTGGATAAGAGGACAAGACACAGATAACCAAGGCAGCAATACATTTTGTTACTTGTTTAGCTAGGTATTTTCCACACAAAGAAGATTGTCCATCACACGGGGACAGGAACAGTTTTGTCAGCATGTTTCCCAACAAAACTTCAATTTGGAGGGGCAGTGTTTCTCCATATACCTGTACTGTACTGGATAAGTCAAGAACAGTTTGCTGAATTATTATCTGGGTGAACCTATCATCCAAACAACACACTCACCTGGATGGGGAAGATACTAACTATTACATAAATGACTGTTAGTGCTGAAGTGTTTATTTACAAAACAACAATTACTGAACTAATTATTCATGCACTGCTGACAACATGCTCTATAGGAATAATCTTTAACCAGATACTTTTCACTGACAACTTTTATTTGTACATTATTGTGATCTGATTCAATGTTCATGACACCATGCCTTTGCAGTTCTGCCATGGAAACACACATCCACAGGTTGAAGAGGCAGAGGAAGACCTTCGAGGATATTGATAAAGGACCATCCCTCCCAGTATGTCTTGATGTGAGTAAACCACTTTTTAATTTTTTTTTATTTAAACATTTATACTTGCATACTTTGCCCAAAGGTACACTATCGTGTGCCACCTATTTCAAGGGCAACAATTCTTAAATAATATCTTTATTTCTACACTTACATATATAAGAAAAAACCTTATATCTAGGTACATATTTACATTTACAATTATTGTTATGATTACTAATATCTTAATTCTACAAATATTTACATATGACACCACTGCATTGTCACTGCCCGCTTGCCAGTCTTTAACATGCAAGTAGGTTCAGAGGGGTGGGCTGAGCCCCTCTCCACTTATGGGCCGCGAGTTTAGCACTCTGGGTGTTCATTTCCCGGATGTGTGGAGTGGCAGCAGTAAAGATGTTCCACATCCGAGACACTCGCCTCACAAATGTTCGTTGGTGCTGGCTGGCATGGGATCGCGGCACCTCCACTGCATCACCACTATTGAGCACCGTTCTCGTGCTCTGCATAGTGACTCTTGGAGGCTGACGTAACCCAGCCAAGTGTGGTATCTCCTGCACCATTGCCTTGTGGAACACAACAAGTGCTGCAACGTCCCTGCGGTGTTCCAGCGAATCGAGTTGACTCTCATATTTAGGCTGTGTCGGGGGGTCAGCAGCGTCCACCAATCGCAGGGCGCGTCGCTGAATGCAGTCAAGTTTTTTTATATGGGAGGCAGCACACGACATCCAGGAGAGTGCGGCGTACTCTAGGTAAGGCCTTATCTTGGCCTTACCTAGAGTAATAGCCTACCCGTCCTGTCAAGGAAGCCGGCTGTCCTTCTCAAGGCTGAGACCCTGTGGGAGGCCTTTTGGGCAATGTGTTTGATGTGGCCATCAAACCGTAACCCTCGATCCACTTCCACTCCAAGAATCTTGACAGCTTCCTGGAGTAGTAGAGGAACGCCACCAAAGCGTATCCTTCCTTCCACTGCTGGCCCGGCAGTGGGCGATCGAGAGACCACCATTGCCTGAGTCTTCTCTGGGGCGTAAGTCACCTGCCAGCGTTCACCCCACTCCTGTATCACCCTTAGCTGATGATTTACCTCATCAGCCGCACGCCCACTGTCCTGTTGAGGGTAGGTGAAGGAGAGGGTACAATTGTCTGCATAAGCAGAGACAGCTGGCAGCTGGTGGAGAAGGTCGTCCACATATACATTCCACAGCACTGCGGAACTGAAGCTTCCACTGGGAGAGATTCAGAGGCCTGTCCATTTACAACGACCTGGAGGGTCCTTCCTTGCAGGTAATTCCCCAGTAACTGGAGGAGGTTGCCTTGGAAGCCTTTTGCACGAAGTTTTTCCAACAGGCCTCCGTGCCACACCCTGTCAAAGGCACCCGCTATGTCCAGGGCAACCACAACGGTGTCCAGGCCTTCGTCAAGTGCATCCTGCCACTTTTTGGTGAGGAGCATTAACAGGTCTGAGGTGGACCGTCCAGGTCTGAACCCAAACTGCTGTTCACTTAAGGGGCTCACTTCAGAACACCCAACTTCATAGAATGTGTTTTACCTACAGATGAGATGTGAAGTTTCTGATTTAGATTATTAGGAAAGAACAGACCAAGGATATGTATTGTAGAAGAAACAAACAATTGCTTGTCATTGAAGATAGAGGGGACAGTTATCTGGAAGGTTGTTTTTTTGACTTGGATGGAAGAATTAAATATTTGAGCCATTGAGCAATACTAAGACTAAGTTGCTACATGTGCAGATGAATCAGGGGACTGTTATGCCTTCTTAGTACCACTTTAACAATTGTAGGTGAATAGCTTTAGTATAATTTGATTTGATACTAATTTAGATATTTGGAGAGCAGCGTACATGGGAGACAAGATTGAAAGTTGCCCATGTCAAGGTGTTGGAACCTCTTGTTTACCTCCATGTGCTCCCAAGTCACAAGATTCCTGACCTCAACCAGTGAGTACATGTTATTATTGCCAGTATCTCTCTCTCTCTCTCTCTCTCTCTCTCTCTCTCTCTCTCTCTCTCTCTCTCTCTCTCTCTCTCTCTCTCTCTCTCTCTCTCTCTCTTTAAAATGTATATGGATGTGGTTGTATATAGATTGAAATATGTGCTGTGGGGGAACACTTCTATTCCTGTAACACTCCTTCATGACATATCCAAAGGTTTCAAGATGAGCTGGAGCAGGCAATGAAGAGTGAAGCATTGTGTAGCACATTTGCAGCAAGTGTGGGTGACAGGTGTGTGGTGACGAGGCGCAACAGACAGCACACCAGGGCAAGAGTTCTGAGTGTGACGGAAGGACAGGTTGAGGTGTGTTGGGTGCTTCACATAATTATTAAGTAATTTTTCCATAAATTTCTCTACAGAAAACTTCAAATAGTATTCACTAATATTGAAAATATTACCCTTTGAATGTTTGTAATACTGCCAAATGAATAAGTGGAATAAAATGCCATCTGCTCTTGGGATACAAGAACATCACCCAAGTGTGTGATGAAAAATATTTCTCACTGTTTCATGGAAGTCAGCTGATGTGTAGGCTTCCTTGCCAGATATTAATTCAGTGTTATAATTCATAGGTTATTCTTCTGGATTGGGGTGGGATAGAAGAGGTCAGTGTTGCTAATGTGTGCCAACTACCTGAGGGGAAGTTCAGCACCACAGACCCTTTTTACCAAGTAGTGAATCTGGCTGGGGTGGTGCCCCCTGCTGGTCTCCAGGTGTGGCCTGGAGTCACCCTAGACTTCTTCAGGAACCATTTCTCATCCTGCAAGAATTTCTTCATTGACCGTGAGGTGAGTTGGCTGTTGACTTGGGTCTTCATGTAGCAGAGTCCTTACAGCTTTTTGGCACTCCTTATAAATCTTTTATTCTCTCTAAGATTCATTATATTCATCATAGATATTTTGTTTCCTTGTGGTTTTTATAGTATTTTTTGTCTGCAGTCATGATCCTTTTCATGGAAAATGACACATAAAATTGTGATGATAGTTGTGAGAAAGAAATGTATTACACACAAGTAATGCTCTATAGAGGATTGAATGCTTATCTCTTATTGTCAGGGTGAACCAACTTGGGATAAAAAGCTACAGATGGAAGTTCAGCCAGTGGAGCTTGGTTGGATGCATGAAGAGATAGGAGGACCAATGGAACCCAATACGATCTCATGGGTCTCAACAAATAAGGAACTAATCAGCTGTGGTCTGGGTCTTCCTGTCAGGTGAGTGAGACAGACTCTTCTTTGGGAATTTTAAAGTTCTTGGCTCTCTTCTCTCCTCATCAGTCTGACAACAGCACTAACATGAACAATTGGTCCCCACTTTTCCACACATGGCCTTATGGGGGTTAATGCCATGGAATGCCTTTTCTGGAGAAACTTGAAAATGTCAACACTTGTGTACTCAAAATTACTTTACATTGACTCTTATCATCCATAAAGACTCTTTTCTCCTCAAACCTCCCTCTCGCTTCTATGTAATATGCATCCATCCATACTATTTGTGTACATTTTCCAAGTGCTTTCCACTGTTGACTACATAATTCATGAGACAGATTTGAACACCAAGTATATCAGTAAAATGAATAAAGGTAACAGGTTCAGTGTTTAGTGACAAGCAGCACATAGTAGATGATGTCTTTTTAAATCTATTTCAGGATGAGTTCCCATCTTGAAAAGGTGACCATGGAGGATAATAAGGAAGACCTTATAAATCTTGTGTGTAACCACGATTGTGGGAAAGAAGAGGACCCACAGTCAACAGAAAAGTCTGAGGTGTGAATTTCTTACTTGGCAGCCATTAATAGTTGTCTGTCTGTTCATTATTGTATTAGGGTGACATTCTGATTACAGTGAATAGTTGAAACATGAGAAAGTTGCAAATTGTGTGTAGGTATCTGTGTATACAGGAGAAAAGCAATTTATAAATGTTTTTTATTAAAAATTTCATTTATGAATAAAAGAAAAATATTCGTAGTTGTCATTGGATTAAATTGATTCCAATTGGACTTCATGGCTATAAAATGTTTAAGGGAATGTAATTCTTTTCTGAGGCACTACTCACATGTGTACACGTGTTGTTATGTTGTAAGAATAGTAATTGTTACAACAATATGCTTGGACAAAGTGCTAAAAAATAAAAATGGTAAAGCCAGCTGCTGATGCTTGAAGAAACTGGAAAATGGATCTTTGATCATAAGGAAAAGATTAGTTTCTTAGCTATTTGGACACATCCATCTTTGTATAGTTTCTGTTGCTGATTCAGCTTGATTAGAGCAGATTATAATTACTGAAGATTGTCAAAAATGTACTGAGAACATTTTAATCATATGCATTGAGAATATTTACTTTGACATATGGGATATTTAGGCTGAGAAGATGATGTGTGCAAAATACAGAAAGTTTTAAGTTTAAGAAAATTCAAAGAATTCAGTTGAAAGTAGTTTTATATTTGGCTTGGAAAAAGAAAAAGATAATAGAGAATCAATTCTATTAAAATAAATGGCATAATTGAAGCTTTCTGTCCTTCATTTGATGTATGTGTAAGTAGCAAACTGTATCTTGCCTTTTCTTACATAAAGAGAATGGAAACTTTCTGAAGCTTCATATAATTGATGAATTGAGTATTTATTTTATTCAGTTTTATATATAGGACTCGAGTGAAAGTTGTCATGTTTATTATTTTGGTGTGTAAATGATTTCTACCAATTCATTGAGACTGCCCATCATTTTGAGTCTCATTAACATGGTGTCCCCATCCACAGTTTGAAGTGTTTTGTCTGTGTGACTCATTTATACTCTACTGTAATGCTTTAACTTTTTTGTCTCCAGAAATTAGTGGGAAAATGCTTACATTCAGCCTTCACTGTTTTGGATTTTGGAAATTCTGGATCAGATTTGGTCAATTAAAATATTTTTGAGTTGGAATGGAATTATCAGAACCTTAAATTAAGTACAGTAGTAATTCTCTCTCTCTCTCTCTCTCTCTCTCTCTCTCTCTCTCTCTCTCTCTCTCTCTCTCTCTCTCTCTCTCTCTCAGAAATTTTGCATCTTTAGAATTTGGGCCTTTCTTTTATATTTCTTAATTGATTATTGACTTTAATGATCGTCAAAAATCAGACCTCAGAAACAGAGATTTTGTAATGATTATCAACGGTAGTCGTAAAAGATTTAAACAGTGAAGTAAACATTTGATATAAAGCAGCTTCTAGCATGACTTGTTCAACATACTATAGTCAAGGTGCAACTCACACCATTTCTGCAGGACACAGAAAGGGAGACCAGCTTGTCAGACATTGTGAGACCAATCAGCATTGCCTCTCCTGTCTACAAGGAGTGGAGGGTGCCACCACCCCCAAACGACCTCACCTTCATTGCCATCCCCAGCCATGTGGATGAAGAGGCCCATATCTTCCTACAACCTAAGAGCAGTGAGTCCTTTGAAATTAACAAAAGTTGTGGTTTTTGACAGCTTTCACAATTTTTAAGGACATCTTAATTTGAATGCAGGTTTATTTATGTATTCCTTTTCCCAAACTGTTTTGAAGTTGAGCCAGTTATGAAAAGCAAAACACTTTAGAAAACAATGATTTAAGCAGTTAACTTTATTTATTGAATTCTCCATTGTTTTTTCCCATCTCCCACAGGTAAGGCCACATTAACTCTAGTCATGGAGAGCCAGACGCTACTATTCAGTGGCACCACCCCAGGGGACCAGGATCTATGCTGGCAGCCGGGGGATCCTGTGGTGGCCAGGTACCACCTTGACAAGAAGTGGTACCGGGCCACTGTGAACAAGGCAAGCACCTGGAAGGAATCTGACAAATGTTACTTTTAATGTGGTCCTTATTTTTTCTTAAGTAAAGTCTGCCATTCAAGTAGCTTGGATCATATGTATTGTGAATGGACAGAATGTTCACCACATGACACTTGGAATTATTTAGTTTTTGTTGGCATTATTCTCTCTCTCTCTCTCTCTCTCTCTCTCTCTCTCTCTCTCTCTCTCTCTCTCTCTCTCTCTCTCTCTCTCTCTCTCTCTCTCTCTCTCTCTCTCTCTCTCTCTCTGCCATATACTTGTTACACTGATTTTGTAAATATGTGCTTTGGAACAGTGAGTGAGTGATGATGGAATGTGTATTCTATCATTGGAATTGATTTGTTTATGGTCTTAAAATTTTGAAGTGCAGGATTTTTTTTACCTTTATGTTGTGAGTGCAGTTTTACATGTGTAGCAAATAGCATGTTGGCAGTGGAGAGAAAAATCACCACAGACCTGAAATATTCTTGCATTTGTTATAACAGCTGGAGAAAGATGGGAAAGTGAACGTCACCTTTGTTGACTATGGGAACTCCGAGTCAGTCAAGATTGACGAGATCCGCACCCGCCTCCTGCACACTGACATCCCCATCCTGTGCTACAAGGCAAAGCTTGACAATGTAGTGCCTGTGAGTGTTCATGAAGGGATGAGATGTTCTGTGGTAATTCCTGGTGTTGTTAAGTGTCCTCAGTTCTCCTGAGTGAATCTGTAGGTCATGTGTGTGTGTGTGTGTGTGTGTGTGTGTGTGTACTTGTTTGAGATAGTGGTTTTTGTGTGTGCTGTTGTGTAGTTCTTTTGATTGTCTTTGAGATGTTTAGATTTATATTTTGAATTATTCCTAGCAGTTTGAATCAAATGTTTGGTTTCTGATTCCACATATCTGATTTTATGACCTCATTGGTGTTTGTGGATAACTTGTTTTACACCACAAAGCTAAGAGATTCGAGGTTTGAAATCTGGGTCTACCTTGTTTCATAGATCTAGAAATGCAAATAAAGACAAATCAGTGCTTGTATACTGTTTAATTTCCTGTTTTTGTTGTCATCTCTAGGCCAGTGAAGATGGTCAGTGGAGTACAAGGTTATTGGACTTCATTCATCATACTCTTGTTGAGAAGGACTGTCTTGTTACACTGACTGAGCCAGCTAAGAAAGGACAGGTGCTCAAGGTGGGTCTCTCTTTCTCTAGTTTCTTCCTGCAAAATTGAGTTGTGAGTTGTGGGTGTCCCATTTTCTGATGTATATTTTATGATGCACTGTCAAGATTTAATCCTGATTTTTTAAAAGTATTTTCCCACTAACAGTGCAGTACAGCTTCCATATCACCTTGCCCTTACTCACCATAGTGTAGCTTATCCCATTCTTCGGGTTTGCCAGATGAAATTGAAGCTGCTTAGTGTGGGTAAGGACATGACATCATTCCTGGTGAATGAATTGGGAGCCTGCAAGAGACTTGAGAGACTCAACCCACCTGAAGAAGAGGAGCAAAGTTCCCATGATGTGGCAAGTGGCTACCTTCAATGATCACTCACTATTTTAGATCAAGTTCCACTTATTCAAGTAGAATAAGGTTCAATAAGTTTTCTCATTCTTACTTATGTTCAGCCGAGTCTCCTTTTACAAAGTATGTATCATCATGTATGTCTGTTTTCCTTCATTTAAACTGCTGGACCTCTGTGATAGTATTGACCTTCATCGGGTTGTAGTGTATACAAAGCCACCCCTAAACTGACTTTATCTGTTTAGTATAAGACATACTGTACAACAATTCACTTCTTAGAAATATTCATAGTATTTTTAATTGACTTTGCTTACTTAGCTTTAGTAATTTGAAACATTTCAGGTTTATATTCATTATATAAAATTAGAATGGCATTTAAGATTTTATCTTTTCAAAAGTACTTGTTTAACAAAATTTGGCAATGATTCAGAGACTGTCAGTAGCGATGAATTTCTATTTATCTCTGAGAATTATTGTCATAAACATTCCATTCTAGTCTTCCTGTACAGGATGCCAACTTTTAAAATGAATTTTGACTACTAGTATGACTATTACTCCCTCTTGCCACTTCTCATGGGATTACATCTATGCAGATCATCGAGAGTGAAGATTCAGAGGCAAGCAGCAAGTTGATCCATTTCTTACCAACACCTCAGCTGTATCTTCCTTTGGGAGAGATGTTCTTAGTGCGGGTGACAGCCGTCCAAAATCCTGCACACGTGTTCATTATGCCACTCACAATACAGAACCAGCTGGCCACTAGCTATCACAAGGCTTGGACTGCCCAATCCACCAACCTTAAGAAGCTTCTAAAGCACATCAGTAAAGATCCCAGGGATCTTAGAGTGGTGTTAGATCCCAAAGTTGGTGAGTTTTGTTATTATGCAGTCAATAAGTTATGATAATCAAGACACCATATTATGAGACAAAATATGATGACAAAAGGTGATGAGCAATTTGGTTTAATGTACAACAAAGGCTAACTGTCTCCACAGAAATTACTTTGTTTGTGATATGTGACAAGTGCATTAACCAGATATCTCTCAGGCCTTCTCCCTTGTGATTTGTATTATGACCACAGATTCTCCTTTTAAGTAGTAGCTGCCACAAATAGACTAGCTTTCCCCAGTGTGTTACCTCAACACCCTGGTGTGGGGCTCAAATATGCACATAGAGGGGCTTTCTATCCTCCTCCAACAATTTACAACCTGGATGCAGTTCATGTTCTGTCCCCTTCACAGCTACCACTTTCTGTGTCTGTCTCCATGGGTTATCTTTTTGTATTGATATTTATTTTTTGGTCTGAAGAACTTTACTTTAATCTTATTTAGAAAATAATTTGTTTTCTTTACTCAGAGAAATTTTATTCAAGAGATCATTTGCTAAATCATGGATGCACAATATGTTGCTGGTGTGAACTCCATTTATGGCAGGAATTGGTGTTTCATACTAATTTACCAAAGAGATTCCCATGTCAGATAAGTTGTCACTCAGATCTGTCCATGTTGTTAGGCACAATTTGACAACCTGATTTTTGTGTATGGGTGAACAGGTGATGTGTGCCTGGCATGGTTCAGTGAGAATGTGATAGTGAGGGCTGAAGTGGAGGAGGTGAATGCTGCCACTGCTTCTTTACTCTACATTGACTATGGCCACAGGGAGAAGGTATCCAAGAAGAAGTAAGATATCACGTGTCCTGTGTAAAGCTAAGATTACTTGATACAAAGGGTCATTGGTTGATATAAGTTTAGAATGCATGCATAGTGTTTTAGTGATAACTGTGCCATTCTAAATCCAATCATCTGCACACCATAAATGAGAGTGTGACTTTGAATAGGGAGGAGGAGGGTGTAGGGGCTATGCATTCTCCCATCATCACCACCTGTGAACATAGTGCACAATGTTAGTATGGAGAGAAATACTAACCAGATCACACTTGACCCCACCAGTGTCTATGAATGTCCTTTGGAGTTGAAGAAGATCACCCGCTGTGCCAGGTTGGTGCATCTGTTTGGTGTGGAGCCACCAGGGGGACCCCAGACTGAATGGGAGGCTGTGGCCATGGAAGCAATGATTGCATGCCTCATGAGTTCAAAGGAGCAGTGTTTCTTGGCATCTGTCCAGGTGAGACCCAAATAGAGCACTTTGACATGACCTCTACAAGAATGCAATGCTCACATAAATTGAGTTATCAGTACCTACAACTTTGGCCTGTGTGGTGTGTATTTCAGGATATGACTGGAGGTCTGGCAGAAGTGGAGCTCTTCAACATGAACCCTACACACCCCTTCATCTTGGCCTATGCTAAGCTAGTTGAGAAAGGGATAATTTCTCTTAGGCAGAAAAGTAGCCTTGTGACTTAGAAAGCCTCATCAATTCATTGATGATACAACCATTCCCCTTTTCAGTTTTTTTATTTTGTCCCATTAGTCTTTTATATATATATATATATATATATATATATATATATATATATATATATATATATATATATATATATATATATATACTTTTCTTCAAGGCATAAAAGTTTAATACAATTCCTAGTTTATTTTCTTGAAAATTAATATATGTGTAAGATACTGAAATGAGCATATTCAGAAATACTGTTTGGAAGAGACAAACATATATATATATTTTGGGTGAGCACTGTGTTTACCCTTGCTTTTGTAACTTGTTAGCACATTTTCTATTGAAAATATAATTTACAATTGTGTTGTGTACATGTACATGTCAGTGATTGTCATGTAATCTTTTTTGAAATAGCCCTTCAGTTTAATCATTGTCTTATTGTTATCTTTGATGAATTAGGAACTTTATTTCACATCAGCGTATCGAGGATACTATGTACTAATCATGTACGTACGTACAAGCTGCAGGTGCAAGCAAGGCACAGAGAGGTGCCTCAGGTAAAAGAATCATTATGGTCAGTTATTATATTCATTCTTTGATATGTTGATTTGTGTATTAGTATTTATTTGTTTTTTTGTTTGTATTATTTTCTTTTTCGTGCTTAATTTGCTAACAACTTTGTAACCACTTTTGGTACTACCCTAAAAACACTGATTTTGAAAGGAATATAAATAGATAAAATCATTTAAAATCTTTTTGAAGACTTTTTGTGTACTGCACGTAGGCCTGATGGCTTCTTGCAGCATCCCTTATTCTCAGGCCAAGGTGATGAGGCCTCGATGTTTGCCATAGAGGTGCAGGTTCCAAGCACTTAGGAGCACTGGAGTTCTGCATGAGATACACCAAAATTATATAAAATTTTTATGTAAACTTGATATTCGTTTAGAGAAAATGAGTGTGGCAGGTATGGATGGATGTTCACCATTTGTGGCTTGGGATCCATTTACAGATATATTGGATTCGGGAAAAGAAAGTGCAACTAGCCAAGCCTGTTCATGAATGACCCACAAACACCAGCTATTACCTGGTATTACCCAGCTATTATCTATTTATCCAGCCGGAATATGTTCAGTTTTTTGGTCTGAAAGCGTTTTTTCGAAAGGTCATTTTTAAAATGGTTTCCCCTAAAATACGTACGTAAATATAGAGTACCAGGCCAGGCTGTGACGGCATCAGCCGTGACGTCATAATGGCGGGCGCCTCCTGCAACCTCCCCTTTCTGACTTACCGTCTTTATATAGCATGATTTATTGCATGTTTACCGTGTGTGTGTTTGTGATACTGTTATACTTTTATATTTGCACTTGTCATATCTAGCATTGTGAAGTGATTTTTCCAGGTATATTGAGGTATTTCCTGGTATATACGTCATGTATGTGCATGGACTTACACGATGTCTACAGTTTCATGTCTTAGATCCCCACAACATGTGTAGTTATCTACAGAGGGGTCTGTTTTATGCGAGATGATGTGCTCCTCGACGCACATCATTTCGCATCTAATTATGTGTTTATGGGGATGTGGTGTTGTGGGTGTTCCACGGTGTGAATGTGTTGTTGTGTGGGGTTACATATATACACTTTTTACATTAATCAGTGGACACTGCGGTACAAATAGGGAAATGTGCGGTTTAGAGAGAGGGAAGCCAGGGTCCGCGTCTTTCTTTGGGAGGCAGTGACATTAATTAAGCTTTGAAACAAGCCAGTTTATTGATAATGCTGCCTTGGCCATCAGACCAGACGCCATCCGCAGGGTTCTCGCCCTCTGTGTGGTGTGGGTGTGTGAGTGCCTGTCTTTTACTTCCTGCTGGTCAGTGTTGCAGAGAGTATTAGTGTTTTGTGTTTGCGGGTGTTACATTGGGGAGAGAAACCGAGTGCAGCAACCTGATGAGTGAATGGTATATATATATATATATATATATATATATATATATATATATATATATATATATATATATATATATATATATATATATATATATTGTATTATACTGTATCATATTTCTGCTACAAGAAAATCTCCAGCTAGGAAAAATGTTTGACTACAGCAGTGCAACCTTCCCTGTGTGGGTGTGGGTTTTATCCGTCTTCCTTCCCTTGCCAGGTGTGTTTATCCAGCGTTATCATCTTGCTTCTTTATTTCACGCTTATCTCAATGCTTATCTCATGACAATTATGTAGATAAAACTTTTTATATACTTTTAATAATCACTGACTTCAATATTACAGCAACACAGGGTGAGCCTTGCCACACAGCAGTCGTAGCCTTTGCCGTGTGGTGGTCCAAGCGAGAGGGACCTCTTTGCCACAACCTCCACTACCATCGCCATGGCCAAGTGGCTTTATGTAACGGTGCTCGTATCAGCTGTTCTTGCCCTTGCAGCGCCACAGGTGTGTCATCGTCCCGTCCTGTCGCAAGTCATCATACTTATAAGATTGTCATTATTTGCAACTGCAAACATCAGACTTAGTAAAGACACTTTCTCCTGTCTTCATCAGGACGTGGTGTTCTAAATATGTAGGCATTTTGTTGTGGAGTACCTCAGTGCTGCATATTCTGTGTGTGTGTGTGTGTGTGTGTGAAAGTAATATTTGACTCGTGCTGGTCACGTTGCACCATTGCTTATTTGTATACATATCTTCCTGCATTATGCCACAACTAATAGTATTGCTTAATGGTATTTAGATAAGTAGATTAAGTTCCGCATCATCGACACAGCTTTCTTTCCACCCAGCATGGAGAGGACAAGGATGTGTTGCAGGGAAGTTCAGAGTACGAACATGAAGGTGAGAAGCCAGTACCTCGTTCTTTTGCGTTCTTTGACTCCCAGTCCCGACAACGGCCGGGGCCGTCTAGTACCAGCTATAGAGACGCCAGCACAGGTGGCAAGATGTCCCGGCTACGTGCTGGTGAGTTGCCTACTGCTGAAGTGGCTGACTTGAGCCACATTAGTGTTTCTTACGATGGCTGTATTGTTATTTACTCAGTAGGTACATTCTTACCAACAATAGGTACAACAGTGTGATTCAGCAAGTGTGTGTGACCTATTTCACTTCCACATGTTAAATCGATCCTTTCGATGTGATATATAGCAATTTACCTTCACAACATAAGTAACACTGTTTAAAACCTTTACAAAACCTTTAATCAAGGGTGTTGAAAATATAATTTCTAGTATATGGCCAGCACAATGTTCAGGGGCGGCTGTAGAAAAAAATATATAATAGGGATCCATGTGTCTACTAAGTAAAAAGATTAACGAAACGAAAATTCTCTCTCTCTCTCTCTCTCTGAAGCAAACATCATAGAGGCAAGCATGTTACAACCAGCAAGACTGACTAGCTGTGACTCCGATGACGTGTACTTGTGTGCCAGCGGCGATGAGATCTGCTTGGCTCAAGTGTGTGATGGTGTGGTGGACTGCCCTGACTGGGACGACGAGGCTGGCTGTGGTGAGTGCAGGACACACACACACACACACACGTAGATTTGTTAAGCTTCTGCTCTTGCTCCTATTTAGCTGCTTGTTTGTATATCGGGCTTAGATCCGTACTAACTCGATATCTGTAAGGTGAACAGTATCTTCAATGAGTTAAGCCAAAGTCGAGTGAATTTTGCTACAGTATAGCCTCTAAAGATGGTAAGGAAAAACTTGGGCTGGGTTAGGTCACGGTATGGTCTAATTCTCACCCTTGTCCTCACGCAGCATGCCCCGGGGACACTATCCTTTGTGACAGCGTCGTGTGCATCAACAACAGTTTGGTGTGCGACGGAGTGAAGGACTGTGCTGACGGTACGGACGAGGATCACTGCGGTGAGTCTGGACCCAGAGGTGGACTGATGCCACGAGAGTTTGAACTTGTGATGGAGGACATTTTGTAACACTTCTCTCCAATACTTTCAAAAGGTTTCATTTGAAGTTTAAAGGATTCTTAATGGTTTTAGTAACAGATTAAGAGGAAATCTACTTAATTAACAGGAAAAATAGTCTTGAGAACCGGGTTAATCATAATGTGACCCTTTCATTTTGTGGTTTGGTGTTTTACTAACGAGATATTCTGAATAGTCTCTCTCTCTCTCTCTCTCTCTCTCTCTCTCTCTCTCTCTCTCTCTCTCTCTCTCTCTCTCTCTCTCTCTCTCTCTCTCTCTGAATATATTAGAGCACATCACAAAATTTGCAATAAGAAACTAACACATCACTACCACAATTAGACTCCACCATCACCGCCACCACCCCGCGTCCAACTGCAACTCCGAATACCACTTACCCCACCACCACCACCACCACCACTACCACCACCACCACCACCACCACCACCACCAAGCCTACTTGTAAAAACAACGTCCGTCCCAAACTGTGCAAGGACAGGATGACTTACGCTTGCTTCTGTGACGGCGTGGTGGAGTGTCCCAGGGGCGAGGATGAGTACCGATGCAAACCAGGTAAGGATAACATGTACTCTCTCTCTCTCTCTCTCTCTCTCTCTCTCTCTCTCTCTCTCTCACGGCACGTTCTACCTCGCCACGCAGAAGGCTGTCGGGCTGGTCAGTGGCGGTGTAGGTGTGATGGAACCTGCATCCCGCTGCACGCTGTTTGTAATCAACGGAAGGACTGCCCCGATGGCTCTGATGAACGTGGCTGTGTCCCTGGTAAGAGTACACACGCACACACACACACACACACACACACACGCGGCCGTCGATTAGGAAATGATACACTTGTTTTGTCTTTCTATGGGGATGAAGTAAAAAAAAATTGGTGTTGTACTTTGTCCATTATCTCATCAGCAGTAAATTGAGAGAGATTAATAACATTTCTACATTATCAACAGGAGAAGTATTAGTGAGTCCCGTCCTTATGATATCTACATAGTATAGCCTTCGGATATAGTCGTGGTGAGAGAGCAGATAAGTTTCTCAGTACTACTTTCACCAATCTTGCCTCTTTATACATCGAAGTTCACATTCTCATCTCGACTGCAGGTACAGGATGGTGGAAGTGCCGGAGGGGCGGGTGGGTCAGAATATGGCAGCGGTGTGATGGACGAAGGGACTGCCATGATGGGTCTGACGAGTGTTTCTGCCCACACAAGCACCACTGTCACGGCTCACACCACTGGCTCTTATCTCTGTCCCGCCGCTCACGACTCCATCACTTGCTGGAGCTCTTTGACGGTGATGGTGTTTACAGTGATGAGGAGGACAGCAGGGAGGACAGTAGGGAGGATTGGTGATTGATGGTGTAGTGGTGAAAAATGATTATTATCGGATAGGATGTTTGATGGTGAAGTGTACAACGATAGTGATGAGAGTGGTGATCATGTGATTGGTAGTGTGTATAGTGATGAGGATGATGGTGAAGACAGCGATGAAAATGTGATAGGATTGATTTTTATTATTGTTATTATTATTATTATTATTATTATTATTATTATTATCATTATTATTATTATTATTATTTTTGTTGTTGTTGTTATTGAATACGATGTAATATTGAATTATATCTTTTTTATGTTATTTAGGCCTCATTAACCCTCTCTCTCTCTCTCTCTCTCTCTCTCTCTCTCTCTCTCTCTCTCTCTCTCTCTCTCTCTCTCTCTCTCTCTCAGGATTAAGTTGGAATTTACGAATTGTTATAGGTGAAACGGAATAAAATTGAAAGGGCATTGCTGGTTTACAAACAATGTTTTTAATAAATTCATCAGAAATGTAGTGAGTACACAGACATTGAATACGTTGTTTCAAAAGAGCGCTAGAAACTTTTTTTTTTTTTTTTTTTTTTTTTTAATGAAGGAAAGGAAAAAAACGAAGTACTTAATGTTATGCAAATAATCTTCACCTTTCCTTGCAAAAGTTGATATGAATTTTCCTTATCGTTATGATTTATCAATAGGATAAGAAAACGATAACTGCATCGGATCGTGATTACTCTTAAACTTGTACTGTGTGAAAAGCCTTGATATATGTTAGGCAATCATCAGTCTCGCCTCTCACCAAACAGTACCGTCTCATTGCCGTGCTGGAGGTGAAGGAACAACCTGCAGCCTTGCCGGGATCAACACCACCACCACCACCACCATTACCACCATGGCCAACTTACATCATGCGGTGCTTGTGTCAACCGCCCTTGTGTTTGCTACATGGCAGGTAAATCAGTCATTCCTGCCCTGCCCACACGCATGCCTTGACTTGGCGCAACAATTAGTGTGTCAAAGTTTGTCATGGAGAGAAAATCTGGTTTCTTTGGTTCACGGCATCGGTGGTGTGTTATTGTTCAACAACAACAACACCATGGCAATTGAGGTGCACTTTATATGTGGGCGTTTTTTTATGTATTATATTTTTTACGTACATTTGATTACTCTAATAAACGCTACTTGGAGAATATGGCTTCCTTTTTTTTTCTTTAGTTAATTCTTGCAATTTTTGCGTAAGACTACACGAAGACTAACTTGAGCGCCAGGTGAGCTGAAGAGGACTTACTGGCCTAGGCTCATGCGATCCCCTCCTTTCTCATTTACTCTCTCTCATGATTGAATTGATGCAAAGAAATTGAGAAATCGTGTCTCATGAATGTTGCTGTCTTTCTATGTTGCACTATTTTACCACGTCCCTCATCTCTAAGACTGGTTTAAGTGAAACCTATTTAATTTTGTATAATTATTACTTGATTTATATTGTTTGCATATATTTACACTAGGAAGATCATATACAATTTGAAAAACATCGAAAAAATGCACAGTGGATTAATCTCTTAAGGAAATTCCACCAATTTCGAAACACTTCACATTACACTTCCGATTTAAATGACATTCAGCAATTAACTCAATAAGAAAACATCCTGCCTGTACACCATTAGAAATACCTTATAAAACACACAGAACGTAGGGAAATGTTTAAGAATACGAGCCTTTTAAACTCACACTAGTACACTACACTCCATAACAAACATGTTCTTTCCCTACAGTGTGACAAGAACGAGGTTGAGCGAGAAGTGTTACGTTGGAGTTTGGAGTATGAGTATGTTCTGTCCCGGTTACCATCGCGGCATGGTGGTATGGATGATGAATAGTATCTTCTGCAAACCTGCCAAGCCCTTCTGGATTGCTACCGAGATGTGGAGGCGTTCCTTTCACTGTCCCCGCGGTCCAGACTGAGTCGCGTGCTGTCCTCCTTTGATGGCTACGATGTGTACAACTATAGCAGTGATGAAGACAGCGGTTACAGCGATAGTGATGATGATAGTATCGATGACTGAGGTGGTAATAGTGATCACATGGTTGTGGTAGTATGTAGCATGTTTTTATTTTATTTTATTTTATTTTATTTATATTTTTTTTACCCCTGCAGGGTATTAGCTAAGTAGATGTAAGAAAATATTTGTTGAACAGTGAAAGGGTCGATTTCGATTTGAAGCTTGAGCTCGACTCATTCATATTTTTTGAGGCATGATTTCAGGTTCAATTAATAGTTCTTGGTGTATCATGATATAGGGAAACTTCCTAAAGATATCTGCATTCACATCTGTATCCGCTCCTGTATCAGTTTTTCTTATATCTTTTTTCATGCAGGTGTTTCCAGGACAATGTTGCATACCCCAAAGAATTTCCTAGTGGTGCCTCTGATGACTCAACGCACTCCTACACAACACGTGATAAGGAAAATACTAGAGGAACGTCACCTGAATTCCTCTTTATTTATTTCTTATTTTCATCTTGGTCTTCGTTTATACATTCACCATCTCCCCATTCAAAAACACGAATATGGATACAAGTTTTAGAAATATACGGATATTTCCCTCATGTTGATACAGATGGGGGTACCCAGTGCATTTCTTCTTTACCCAGTGTTGTGCTTGACTCACACAATAAATCAGTAGATACATGGCGTCACTCACATTTCTTGAGTATCAAACCTCTTCATTAACTGATTAAACTGCTGATAGGCATGGTGCAGGAAGGGCACACACACACACACACACATGTATTACGCTTCTTATCAGGTTCTGTCTTAACCATATCCTGTATGTGGCAATGGGCGATGGTGCATGTCAGATTAGGTTACACAAGTCAATGGGGAGTCACACCTGAGATTAATGTGAAAGGAAGTGTAATGTTTGTTACAATTCCGAACGAATTCTTTCCCGCCACTTAAATCTCTCTCTCTCTCTTTTGTAGTTGTGAAGTCGTATTTCAAACCAAAAGAAATGAAGGTGTCTGGTGGTGAAGAGGTGGGTTATACAGCTAACATTCATTAGCTTCTCTTTCACTTCACCCAACCGTTGTTTATTCAAGTAGCCCAAATGGCGAAATAGCGGTCAATAAGTACAATCTCACGGCACCAGACTCGTGTGGCAGTTTTCACCATTGCAGCACACTAGTGAAGGCCTTGCCCTATATGCTGACCTGCTGTTGTAGCATAAATACCACTGTCTCAAACAGATAAAGTGACTTTTCCGTCATTTATGGGATTTGGTGTCAAGGTTTTTGTACGTCACACAACAAATCACTCAGCAAATCAGACGATTAAAGAGTGAGTAGGTAAAACTGCAAAGTCTGTGACACAGTTAGGAGATTATACCAGAGTAAGTGTATTCAAAGAGAAGCGTTGAAACACACTGCTCTCATCTGGTCCACCACTGTCCAATCCTGCAGGGCACTCGGCGGCCAATAGATAGTGCGTCACAAGGAAGCGTGACATGTGGGTGGAGTTATTATTACACTATATCACGAACAATTTTAAGCCTTAGTATTTTTTGTAATCCACCGGATTTTGTGCGTCATTACAGAGGAGTTTCATGAAATGTATGTATTTGGCAGCAGCATTGAGCGGCTCATAGTGTGTGAGGGAGCGTGGCGGCGCGGGAGTCTGTCCGCCACTACACCAGCGCCACCACCACAACCACAACCACTGGGCTATGGCGATGCTGCCCGCCACCAGTAAACGGCTGCTGCTGGTGTCATTCTTCATAGCCACGGTCACCCAAGCTGTCGTTAAGGTAAATTTCTATTCACACCTTACCCTGGCTGCTTGTTTGTATGTGGAGCCATACTGTGTGCAGCGGTGTGAAAAGTCTTGAGGTTCCTATACCACATTTCTTTTACATTTATCACTTGTACAAAGACATCATCGCATACTGGAAACACCAAGCGCATGACCAGTTTTCGTGCGAACAGAAGCAACTGAAATGACGGAAACATCCTTCAAGCAATTGAAGATCGCCCTGCTTGGTGACGAGTGTGGCAGGCGTGGCGTGTGTTGTTGTTTTGCCCCAGAGTGTGTGGCTCTGTACTTATCACTTTCACGTGCTGATTCACGTGACTTTCCTCTTCCGTGGTGGTGCCGGAAACTGGCAGTCGTTCATACCAAGGCCACTGACACATTGCAAATAATGGGGCAGCACAAGCGGCAACCATACCGAAGGAGGCGCCACACGAGAGCGAGAAGACTATAAGCCAACAGGGAACAGCTCTCTCAGGAGACGTAAGGATTCCACACAACTTACAAGAAAACCATTTACGACAGCCAGACTGGTAATTTTCTGTGAACTGTGAAAATGTGAGGAGCAAACAAAGCCTTTGGAAACACACTCTAGGGTAACATGCTTGCCAGGATGACACTGCGTCACGTTTTGCTCTGTCACTGCGCACCACTCTTTCCCTTTATTATGTAATGGAGATGACTATCTTGAAACAAAGCTTATTGTAGACATGTTCATTAAAATGGTTGCCTGGTGTTTCTGACCCACCATAAGAGAATTATAAAAAAAAATGTCTGTCTGATAAGCTGATAAGGATAAAGTGGTCTAGATTTACTGATAAAAGGTGTGAATTTTTTAGAGATTTCATCACATAAGGCTTGGGTAAGATTTCCAGTCTTACTTATCACTGTCTGGTTTAGCCACGAGGGAGGACGAGAATGAGTATTTGTAAACATAATAACATCGAGTTCACGATAAAAATGTTTTGTAAGACCACATAAATTATAATTATCAGTCAGGTCCTCATATCTTTATTTCATTTTCAGTACAGTCTTTGCTAACCTACCCCCCCAAAAAAAAAAAAAAAAAAATAATAATAATAAAAAAAATAAAAAAAAATAAAAAAAAAAATGAAAATTTACAATCAGCTCCAATAGAGTAAAGCTAGTTAACATATTCATTGCTGCTTCAAGGCACTGTAAGAAATCTCTTTTGAATTCATTAACAGTTCTTAAAAAGCAGTCACTGTCCAAAGAATATCAATAATGTTACCAGTTTTATTCAATTGTTGACGATATGATAGTGTGCGTGAGAGGCAATGTGGAGTCACTAATAGCTTGGAGGTGGACGCTGAATGGTTTACCACAGAAATGTCAACAACTGATAAAGTGAGGACGGCTGTGGATGTGGAGTGGAGACGAGATGCCTGGTAACAATCTTATCGCTCTCTTCACGAGATGAGAGAACCTCCTTGCCTTCATTGCATTGAATATTTGAACTTTGAACGTCTTGGTGATGGACTGACGTGTGAATAAGTTGAGTTTTTCTATGGATATAGTAATTTTGACCGTTTTGAATGATTCATTGGAGTAAAGTTATCGCCAACTACAATGCTTATAGAAGACTTTGAACCTGTTCATTTATTTGGATATGTGACCAAATATTTATGATGCAAAGAAGTGTAAACAGGTGAGCTTGGAAAACGTGAACTCTCAAGGCGATGAAGACAGATGACAGCGAGTTGGAAATACATGTTCAGATTTTCTTTTCCTTTTTTTTTTTTCTTCCACATGAGTAGGGTGACGAAGACTTGACATTCGAGGGAGAGGATGTGCTGGGAGCCAACGTTGTGCCAGAGGTGCCTGGGGGAGTGAGATACCTGAAGAAATCCGGGGTGACACTGGTCCGCCGGCGACACCTGTGGCCGTGGAGTTATGATGATGAAGATTATGGGAACGCAGTGCTGGAGGACGAGGAAGGGTCTGGCCTGTATTCTGGTGAGCTGGTTGTCCTTACTGTCATCACTGTCTCCTCCTTCTCTCTCTCTATCCTTCTCCGTGTCTTATCGTCTTCACAGTTTTCATTTTACTGGCTTGTCCATTAATTTGTATTTTATTCAAATTATGAAACATTTTTCCTTTAATCGAGATAAAACTGTTTTCGGTTTATTAGCCTCATTCTTGTGTGTGTGTGTGTGTGTGTGTGTGTGTGTGTGTGTGTGTGCGTGCGCGCGCGCTGGCGTGTGCGTGTGCGTGTGTGAATGCTCCAAGAAGTCCCTAGCCTCACCACCCCTCAGAGTGCCGTGTGGGGTTCCCGTGTGATGGTGTGCGATGCATCCCAGCTAACCAGGTGTGTGACAGGAAGCAGGATTGTGTGGACGGCGCAGACGAAGCCAGATGCGGTGAGTGTACTGAAGGTGTAGCTGTGCAGGTGACCTGGCTGCGGCGCATCTTGTGCCTTGCCATGAGAGGTAGAAGGAAACAGTCCAGAGGCCGCATGTTAAAACATTTCTGCCTTTAGTCTATAGTCTACTTTTCGTATGTTGTCAGCAAGGTGTAGTGAATCTCAGGGTTTTCTATGATGTTTCTATGACTGAAGTGATAGTTTGATAGGGATTCCTCACAAGTAATGAGCCAAATACCTGACTGATGAGGATAATAGATGGAATAGGCGAATATATTTCGTAAGGGAACTGATAAGTGTGTTGTGATGACCTCATGCAGCTTCCATTTAGCATTACTCTCTTTTTTTCATAAGCATTCCACGTGTTTTTGTTTTTACCTAATGATGCCTTTCTCTTTGGTCTTCCTTTGCTAGAACTGCTCTGGCAATGCTTTGGTGGACGGTTGTATTGTTAGTGTGCTCAGTGTACGTATTAATGTTGTGCTCACCTGTACACCTAACCTAACCTGCTGCTTCTTTACCGCTCTCACTCACGAATCACGCACACACCCACACTACTACTACTACTACTACTACTACTACTACTACTACTACTACTACTACTACTGTCTTTCATTCTCCCTACATACCATCAGTTATTCTCATCCCAACTACTACCACCACCACCACCACCACCACCACCACTGCCAGGCGCCGAGTGTGCAGTAACAAGAAGCTACCGAAGTTGTGTAGGGATGGCGTGACCAGGGCGTGTTTCTGTGACTCTGTGCGTGAATGTCCGGGAGGAGAGGACGAGGCTAAGTGCTCTAAAGGTAAGTCATCATCATCATCATCATCATTTGGTTCTTGTTTTCATCTACTTGAGTCAAATGTTCGTCCTTTCTTGTATTTCTTATGTTGATCATCTTTTAATTTCACTGCTTCTCTTCCCTTTCTTGTATTTCTTATGTTAATCATCTTATAATTTCACTGCTTCTCTTCTCACCCATTCAGCCCATGACTTGCGCTGCCTCTGTTCTCAGTTTTCTTTCAATGTCGCCAAAACGCCTTCATCTCTCTCTCTCTCTCTCTCTCTCTCTCTCTCTCTCTCTCTCTCTGGCCAATATTGTTCAAGATTCTAAGCTCTGGTGTGTAGTGTGGATACAGTGGATTTGGCGGATTTGTATGTTTTTTCTATTTCTTTTCTTTGGTTTTATTTGAGGTTTAATGCGTTTTTTTTAATCCAATTTGATTTTATTTGGATTTTCCTCAAATGTGTTGGAATGAATTTTGTTTTCCTATGAGTTGTAATGGACAAGCCAGTAACTAAGTACTTTTTTCTCTTGACTTCTTACTATTGGACACACACACACACACACACACACACACACACACACACACACACACACACACACACACACACACACACACACACACACAAACACACTAACTAACTACCTAACCAACTAACTAACTAACTAACTAACTATTCTACCCGATCTTTCACGTTTACAGACAAGCCAAGTTTATTCTCTCACTCACTGACTCACTCACTCATTCTGTCCATCTCACTAATGCAAGAGTCCGCTCCATTGGTGAACTCTGACACTCCCTGGTTGTGTGTGGTGCTAACGTGAAGTGTTTTGGTGTCATCGAGGGTGCCGGAAGGGAATGTGGAGGTGTCGAGACGGTGGCTGCGTGAAGAATGCTGCGATATGTGACGGTTTCTGGGACTGTCAAGATGGCTCCGACGAGAGTAACTGCGCGCAAGTATACAGTAAGAGAGAGAGAGAGAGAGAGAGAGAGAGAGAGAGAGAGAGAGAGTCTATAATCTATATAATACGTATTAAAAATGATAATAGTGTTAATAATGCACATTTCTCAAGGTACTGTTTGGAAAAAAGTGCTCATTTGAAAGTTTTGAGGTTTTAATGTTTGTTTGAAAGCGAAATGTTGTTTATTTGCTTATTCATTTATTTATTACTTTATTAATCATCCTGTGTGTTTTACGTCGCAGATCAGCCTCTCTCTTTCTGAAGAAATGTATGATCTGAATGCAAATAAAATATATAATTATAGAAAAATATATATTTCGCACGATTAGGAATTGTATAGATGAAAATGTGGATAAACCACAATGAATACACTTTTTTTTTTTTTTTTTTTTTTTTTTTTTTTTTTTTTTTTTTTTTTTTTTTTTTTTTTTTTTTTTTTGCAGTAACTGTCAAGAATTAACCATTTTGTCTCCAGGATGCAGGGCGGACGAGTGGACGTGTGGGGATGGCTACTGCCTCGACATGAGGTGCCGATGTGACGGAACCAAGCAGTGTTTGGACGGCACTGACGAGGAGAACTGCCAGAGAGGTAAGTGACAAAACAGCACTGTCTCCTTGCGTTAATTATCCTATTATGATTTGTGACTCGGTTTGAGTATACCGGTACGTAGTATAAATAGGAAAATACCTTCTATCCATCTTCTTTTAGGGGTTTCTCCTTGCTAATTAGTATATGTACATTTTTCTTAACCCTTTCACCACTCGTCAGTCTTTCCCATAACCATGTACAACCTTCAAAAGAACGTGTTCTTATATTTATTATAACTGACCAGTGCCTCATGGTGGTGGTGGTGGTGGTGTCTGTGCCTGAAGCCAATGAAGCGTCAGTCTCCGGATTTCACGTGTCGGGTCGGTTCAAGCGTGGCGAGATATCTTGGTTGTGAAGGCTGCTGGGACTGAAGTGGGAGTGTTCACCAAGTGCGTCATGAAGCTTCTCACGAATGTTGATCTTTCCTCCTTACAGTGTGCCAGCCGTGGGAGTTCCAGTGCTTGAGTGATAAGTCTTGCATCACGAAGGCATGTCGCTGTAATGGATATCGGGACTGTACAGACGGCTCCGACGAAGAAGGCTGTAGAACCCCAGGTGAGAAGTGGTGTTGATGTGCGTCGTGGCGTATCACATTATGCAGGAACATTGAGAAGCTTATCTAAAGGCGGGAGAGATTTTTACTCATGAGAGGTGCTCTGGCTGGTAGATATACACAGTGCCTTTGTCCTGTTCAGGGCCTTTGCACTGCGTGTCACCTACCTTGTGGCTGTGTGTTGAGTGAAAAGTCGTAGAGACAGATGAACCATGAATTGCTTAACAGAGGTCAAGTGAATCCATCTGCACAATGCTGCGCTGAACTACTCTTTCTTGTTTACGATAAGGATGATTTATCTTCTTTTGTTTTACGTTTAATGAGTTGATCTTCTTTTGAAACAGTGTGCCAGGCCGGGGAGTTCCAATGTTGGAATGACAAGTCCTGCGTCTCGGAGGCGTGTCGCTGCAATGGATACTGGGATTGTGCCGACGGGTCCGACGAAAGTGGTTGCCAAAGTACACCAGGTGAGAAACCTGCTGCAGTCTTATTGTCCATTGCAGTGTGGTGGAACAATGAAAAACTAATCTCAACAGGGAATCAATTTTAAACCATGCTGAGATTGAACCTTGCCACGGAGATGTAGAGTACAACACCTCAGATGTCAGAGTTAAAGATCATTTTCAGGTACTTTCTACGGTTAAAGCACATGTCTGTGATTACCTGTACTCGTGTCTGCAGTATTATCAGTTAAATGAAATGTGACTTATTCATACCTAGAAAGTATAAGACTGGTCAGCGTTTTTCACAGCTGTCGTGATGCTGCAGTGTTGAGGGACTGTTGCCTCTGCCATTCATCCCTTACTTCAGGTTATCGCTTGGCTAAGAGTGTGATTGATAACTGTCTTTCATTATGTTCATGCTTCCTTCTTCCCTTCATACAGTATGCCAGGCCGGGGAGTTCCAGTGCTGGAGTGACAAATCCTGCGTCTCGGAGGCGTGTCGCTGCAACGGAAACTGGGATTGTGCTGACGGATCGGACGAAAGCGGCTGCAGGGCACCAGGTGAGGATTGTGTAACCTTGTTGTGCGTGTGTCTTGCCTCTTGGAGCGTCACGGGAATACTGATCAGCTGATTCGAGGATAGGATAAGATTTCATTTACAACAAAGAAATGTACTTTAGTTGGGAACTAAACTCCAGACAAGGAGGTATTAACCCCTTCAGTACTGGGTATGAGACTATTTTATTGACATTGGGAAGGGTGTATGGTTGTCAGAAGGTTAATGGCCAAAGTCTGTACTATTTTAATCCCCAGATGAGTTTCTGCACCTGTATAAAATCACCAAATAATAAGCAGAAAGAATGTGAAAATGCGTCCAGTACTGAAGAGGTTAAGGACAGTGCCTCAGACATAGGTATTATTAACGATCTTCAGGTCCCAAGGTGATTTTTCAGGATTATTGTAGTATTTCCGGTCAATAATGAAATTCTGTTATTTGCATTAATTAAGAAAATATGACGTGACTGTATTGTCGAGCTGTTTAAATGCCATCAGTGTTTTAATGTTGTTTTGGTGATATTGCTCTCCAAAGTCTATTCGCTACTAGTGATTATAATACTTTAGTGTGTTGATCTCCCTTTCGTACAGTGTGCCAAGAAGGGGAGTTCCAGTGCTGGAGTGACAAGTCGTGCGTATCGGAGGCGTGTCGCTGCAATGGATACTGGGATTGTGCTGACGGCTCGGACGAAAGAGGCTGTGACACGCCAGGTGAGAATCAATGTTGTGCATGTGTCGTGTGTACTGGAGTATCACCATAATACTGGGAAGCTGATCTGAAGGGTGAATTTTTAGCTTGTGATGTGCCGTCCTCGTGTCCACATGCTTGTCAGTTAAAGAGAACAATGATTTATCCTTGTACCGAAATTGTTGAAACGTTGTTAATGTTTTAAGAGTATTGTTGGCATTCGTGTTTTTGTTGTTGTCGGTGTTGTGAGTCCTTGTCATTTACCGGATTGTAGTGAAGTACATATTACAAACCGTCCAGTATGCTTGCTGTTTAATACTGTATTTTTATTTTTACTCTTATTTTCTGTCGTGTTGACAGTGTGATTTATAGTTTTAGACTTTGATTAATATACTCTCAAAAGTCAAATGTGGACATTGGTCGATTACTGTATAGGTCTTCTTGAATCTGCTACTTGTAACCAATTCAAGCTCACTAATCAATACTCCTGGAAGTAACACGTTCACCTTTCCTCCTTACAGTGTGCCAGGCCGGGGAGTTCCAGTGCTGGAGTGACAAATCTTGCGTCTCGGAGGCGTGTCGCTGCAATGGATACTGGGATTGTGCTGATGGATCGGACGAAAGTGGTTGCAGAAGTACACCAGGTGAGACACGTGTAGTTTTATCAATGTGTCTTGTCTAATACAGTGTCACGGAACAATGTAGAGCACAACACCTCAGACGTCAGAGTTCAAGATCATTTTGAGGCACTTAATACGGTTAAAGCGAATATCTATGATTACCTGTACTCGTATGTGTAGGTTTATTAGTTAAGGGAGATGCGCAGAGCTGGGCACGTTGCCGCCGGATTGGTAGTGCATTACTTTGACTATTGCCCCTGCCATCCATCCCTTACTTCAGGTTATCGCTTGGCTAAGAGTGTGATTGATAACTGTCTTTCATTATGTTCATGATTCCTTCTTCCCTTCATACAGTATGCCAGGTCGGGGAGTTCCAGTGCTGGAGTGACAAATCCTGCGTCTCGGAGGCGTGTCGCTGCAACGGAAACTGGGATTGTGCTGACGGATCGGACGAAAGAGGCTGTGTGAGAGGTGAGATGTCCATTGTCTTGTGTTTGTCTGGAATGTTCCATTGTTACCTGCACCTGTATCTATGTTTACACCTCTTTAGTGGCAAATTTGTTCTCTTGTTGAATTATGTGCAACTTCCATGAAAATTTTGGTAAATAAAAATTATTTTGAGTTCTGATTCGTGAGTGGTACGCACCCGTTTGAAATTCATGCCTCATTTTAATTTAATAACCAACAAGAGAGATACTAGTTTGAAATGTGATTTTTTTTAAACTAAGTAACGGGCTAACTAACTAATTAACAGAGTTTCCGTCTCCTTCCTTCCTGCACAGTTTGTCAGGCCGGAGAGTTCCAGTGCAGTGACGGGCATTGCATCTCTAACCAGTGTCGCTGCAATGGTTTCTGGGAATGTGCTGACGGCTCGGACGAACAAGGGTGTACAGGTGCGTATGTCTGGTAACTCTGGGAATGCCGCAGTGCCTATCCAAGCAATAAAATGGTTTGGTGTAAGCATAGAGTATAATTTCCCACGACACTAGTGACAAGGAAACGAGTGATTGAAGGATACACGGGGATTTTAGTGTTTATTGATTAATTTTGTTCAGTGAAGTCTTTATCTGTCATCCTGTTTTTTGAAGATGAAGTGGGGAATGTTGTAAGACGATGCTCTTAACTGATCTGTCCTCCAGTGAGAATTTGGTTACGTTAGATTTGGATAATTTTCAAAGGCTGTTCAGATTTTTTTTTCTTTCTTTTTTCCGAGTGGTATTCAGAATCCTTTATCTATACTATAACGCAAGCGGACACACACACACACACACCATAATCTCTGCTGGAACATTGAAAGTAATCCAAATGAAACACCAAGATGCTAAATCCCTTCAGTACTGGGATATATTTTTACCCCGAGTTTTTTGAGTGATTAAATTATTCTATTGACATTAGGAAGAGTCTATGGAGGTCAGAAGATTAATGGTCAGAGTGTGCACTATTGTAATCCCTACATGAGTTTCTGAAGCTGTATAAAATCGCCAAATAATAAGCAGAATAAATATGAAAACGCGTTCCAGTAGTGAATGGGTTAAGAATGTGAATCATTAGCCGTTTGTATTAAGAAGTGAAAACAAAAACACAATCTGATATTGGAAGTGTGTATTTTTTTTTACTTGAATAATAATTGTAGACCTGTGCAATATTCATTCGAGCTAGTAGGAGTGGTGCGTAAATCAAAACTATATTCCACAGAAAAGACACGTGTTCTCTCTCTCTCTCTCTCTCTCTCTCTCTCTCTCTCTCTCTCTCTCTCTCTCTCTCTCTCTCGTTATATGAGATAAATGTTTTTTTCTGAAACCTAGAAAAGAGAAAAGGCTGTCTTATGATATTGAAAATAATACCATACTTGTATATTTTGTTCCAGATTATTGAAAATGATAATTTAGCCGTTATTTACCGTGAATTTCCCACCTTTTTTAACGTTATACAAATCAAAAAGCGAATAAGAAAGAAAATTAATACTTCCCTCCTTTTTGTTCCATAAGTCAAAGGAAGGCAAGAAGCAAAAAAATCTCTCGAGTATTTCAGATCTCTTAGAACACAATGGCGCTCTCGTGGCAGTGGTACACGTCGCCGTGCAGGTAGATAAGCATTGCGCAGTGTTCGTTTATCTACATATCATAAACGTACGCAAAAATAAAAGTAGATAAATAAAAAGAAAACGAGACATATGCGTCAGTTATTCCTCAAAATATATGAAGATTACCTCTCAACCGCCAATGAAGAACAGGAACTTTGCAGCGTGAACTTATACGTAGTGCTGGAAACATGACGTGGTTTTAGGCGCAAGGATCTTTTATATCATTGACTAAAGAACCTTGTCGTTTGAGGAACAACAGCACTTGAGCCGTATTTTGAGGTACTTTGAGTTCGAGAGGATTATTTTTCAAAAGTCACAGAGGTGTAGTCGCAGGAATGTTGTTTCCACAGGAGCCTTGTTAAACTAACAGTGGAATCGTGGAAATCACTTTCAGAATCCCAATAACGTCCACTAAAGCATGCTAAAAGTTCCGTAGCTGAAATAAATTAGGGAATGATAACTTCTAGTATAGACTTCACAGTATATACGTATACTTATCCTTTTACTTACTGGTTTGATATTATGTGTTTTTACCAGAAGGTTTGAAAGTGCTTCCCTTATTTAGGAACTCATGATTGTTCCCTAGGCAGTGATTGAGCGCTTGGTAATCCAACCCATGTTCGTGTCTCCCTCTTACAGTGTGCCAGGCCGGGGAGTTCCAGTGCTGGAGTGACAAGTCCTGCGTGTCGGAGGCGTGTCGCTGCAATGGCCTCTGGGATTGTGCTGACGGCTCAGACGAAAGCGGCTGTGTGGAGCGTGAGACCTTCATTGTTTTGTATTAATTTAGAATGCAGACGTTTATACATGTGTCTGCTGCTTCAGTTGTATTCCAATCTTGATAATCTTCTATCTTCATTATTCTATCTGTACTTAATTTATTTTTTTGTTCCATATATAATTAATATTTTTCTCCTCTTCTTCCAATATTTTGTTGATGATAGCTGGGCTTAGCCTTAGTTGTTTTTTTAGATAGTATCATTAAATAAAGGGATTGAATTTTGCACACACACACACACACACACACACACACACACACACACACACACCGCGTAGTATACTAATTAGCACGCTCGGCCCACAACCGAGAGGGCCCGGGTTCGAGTCCCGGGCGCGGCGAGGCAAATGGGGAAGCCTTTTAATGTGTATTTAGTCCCTTTTCAACCACACAGCAGCAAGTAGGTACGGGATGTAACTCAGGGGTTGTGGCCTCGCTGTCCCGGTGTGTGGTGTGTGATGTGGTTTCAGCCCTACCGAAGATCGGTCTATGAGCTCTGAGCTGATCTCGCTCCGTAAGGAAAAGGCTGGTTGGTTGGTGACCAGCAGGCGACCGTGGTGAATAACATAACATAACATAAGGATGATATGTAGATTTTCAGCTGAACTTGTAGGCTGCGATTCCTAATAAACCGAAATCTTCTTCTTCTTCTTCTTCTTCTTCTTCTTCTTCTTCTTATTATTATTATTATTATTATTATTATTATTATTATTATTACTATCATTATCATTATATTACACACACACAGCCCAAGCCCCGTTGTGTCAGCCAGGGGAGTGGCAGTGCGCGGACCTCTGTTGCATTCCAGCATCAGGACGCTGTGACGGCGTGTGCCAGTGCCAAGACAACTCCGACGAGGTCAACTGCCTGTACGCTCCCCCAATCCCTCTTCCCTAACTTTTCCTCCCGTCTGAGGGATCATTGGAGCAACGCTACTTCCTAATTTAGACACGGGGATGATTTGTTTGTGATAGTTGTTCAAATCTTGATCTACACTATGAAGGAATCAATGGAGAAATAAAGGAACTGAATCACTTTAATTAAACTTAACCTTATATAACCTCTCTCTCTCTCTCTCTCTCTCTCTCTCTCTCTGAGATTAATAATAATAATAATAATAATAATAATAATAATAATAATAATAATAATAATAATAATAATAATAATAAACATTTCAATTATTGCATATATATATATATATATATATATATA
>CM035191.1:14879223-14899223 GCA_020233015.1 Callinectes sapidus
AGAGAGAGAGAGAGAGAGAGAGAGAGAGAGAGAGAGAGAGAGAGAGAGAGAGAGAGAGAGAGAGAGTGCTCCAGGAATGCAGTTAAAGGCACGGCACTACTTCCTTACTTTACTGGCACACAAGAGAGTAATACAGGGTGGCACACAGTACTTAACAGCAGGACGACACAAACGGCAGGATCGCATCCTCAGGGAGAGCGGGAGAGGCAGACATCCTCTCATGGCTCTCAAGGCAAGGTTGGCTACATCTCTCTCTCTCTCTCCCTCTCCGGTCCCAGCAGACACGTCCCTTCCACTGGCCAATCAGGCACAATATATCCACCTGGTCACAGACTCCGGCCATCTGTACCACCTCCACACCAGTGTCATCATTGCCAACAGATAGCATTGCCAACGCTATCTTCACACTAGGCGTCGCCGCAACAATAGAATCCTTGAGCGATCCCGAGCCACTTGTAGCATCAAGATCAAGATTATAAGAGTGCCAAGATTGTGGATTGAATCATTGAATGTCGAGTGAGTGTTGCTTGCACAAGGTAGGAGGATACAGCAGTAAGAATGGGTTGAAGAACTATAGGCCGATTGCATTAGTAGGTAGTACGGTAGGTAAGGTGTGGAGTGCAGTGGTGAATGACAAACTGTGTAAGTAAGTGGATTGAGCCAGCTGGACTGGTCTTATGTGAGGAGCAGAATGGTTTCCGCGGGGACAGCTGAGCGGAGGATAACATGTTTGTACTGAATGAAATGATTGGGAAGAAAAGAAAGGATGGAGGTAAACTATATTTGGGTTGACTAGATATAGAGAAAGCACATGACAGCGTGGATAGAGAAATGCTAGGTAAAGTCTTAGGAAAGGTTGGGTTGAATGCAAAGATAATCGACTTAGTACGTAGCATGTTTGTTGACACGAGGGCCAAATACAGATAAAGAGATATTGAAACAGACTGGGTGAAGAGGGAGAGAGGAGTTAGGCAAGGATGTATATTGTCACTAACCCTTTTCAGCTTGTATGCAGAGGGATTAGCAGCCAGAATGAGAAGAATGAATGGAGGAGTAAGAGTGGGGAGTGACAGGATAGGTGTGCTACTGTATGTGGATGGTGTAGTGGTTATGAGTGAATTAGTGAATGAGTTACAAAGTTTACTGGATGTAGTGAATAATTATGGAAAGTTCTTTGGAGATAGGTTTAGTAGTGACTGGGAATGGGAAGTATTTTGAAAGCTGTCAGTCTATCCTGAGAGTTACCACTGTCAAAATGGTAAAGTAAAAGTGTATCCTTTGCCGGAAGACTGTCTTTAAAATATTGAAAGTAAGGGAAATGGTGATTTAAAAATGTTAATGCTGTGTCATTTGAAGATAACGTGCTACTATGTATATCGCCAAAACGAGTGAATGAATACCTTTCACAATTGGATGTGGTGAATGAGTGATAAAACACTGCATCATGATGGACAGCCAGCCTTCACTTACAGATAGAAAGCCCTTTGATTGGCTGACATATTGCCCTATTTGTCATTGGCTGTGAGAACTTACCACACAGGGAATTCCTGTTGAGGTTCCATAATCACATTTGAAGAAATGTTTTCTCAAAACATCTGAGATTCAATACGGTTCAGAATAACAATGGTGCCCTGGGATTTTATTAACTATTCTTATGACTCAAAGAAACACAAAAATGTGTTACTACATTGTATGATGATGGTTTGATTAATAGAATATGATGCACATATATTTTCTTCCATGAGTATCTCTCTCTTTTCGTGGTGAACAAAGCAAAGAGAAGTGACGTCTCTTGATGCCATTCCTTTGACTGACAAGCATGAGAAAGGATGGCATGAGTCAGTGGTAGTCATATGCAGCTTGCTGTTATCCTGGCCTCTCATGCTGAGATGATTTAAAGGATTTAATTCCTTTCTTTATAGATCCACCATGGAAGACTTGCTGTCAAGTTTTGGTGGTGTGGAGGTCACCTCCCATCCCAACAACCCCCATGCTGACCATCCTCACTTTGCCCTCTACAAGAACAAGACCACAGGTTCATCTCAGGAAGAACGGCGCAAGATGGTGCTTCAGGCCAGAAAAGAGTGAGTCCTCATCACACTTCATTAGAACTTAACTCTATACTTTCATTGAATATCTGATTATAGCCATTTTAGTGCCACTGAAATTATAACCTAAGTTTATTTGCCAAACAAATGGGGTGACACATCAGAAAAACTGGAATATGTACTCAAAATATTTATTCAGATTAATTTACTCATTTTTACTATTGTATAACTGGAAAGACCTTAGTTACTATTGTTTTTACACTTAGGGCTCGCTATGATTTGTTGTCTCTGGTGCGAAACCTTGAAGGGGAGAGTGAAGTGACTGATGACTCTGAAGGTGAAATGGAGTTTGAAGAGGCAAGTTTAATTTGGTTTTAGTGGTGAAATTTTGGGTAACTTGAGTATTGTGATGATTTTACTTCTCTTAAGTGTGGAATTGGTACTCCTGTAAACAAAGGATATTGTGTTAATCGTGCAAGATCACCAGTTAATGTTCAAAATTTTCCACAGGTGCGCACATGTTATGCACGGCCAAGGAAATTCAGAAACTTCTTGATGCTTAGCGAGTGGTTGGTGGACGTGCCTGAGGATTTTGCCTCCACTTACCTGGCAGTGCCCTGCCCTGTGGGGAAGAGGTGCCTTGTAATGTCCTCTAAGGTGAGAAGAATGTGTTTTTCTCATTGTTCTTCATTATTTAGTGTTGATAATTTTTCTGCTATGTAGGGTTGGTCAGCTTATAATATTCTCGCACTTTCCAGCAGTTTTAGGAAGTGTCTTTTGTTGCACACATCATTTTGAAATTGTTATGGGTTTGTCACATAATCATGGAGTCAATGTGGTGGCCAAGGTTACTTATCTGTATTCTTGATGATGAAATTTTTAATTGGAGTTTAGTGTCATTGACAAATCTACTCAAGCATGGATAATGCTTCAGTGCAATACATCTACATGATCAATTTGCACACATTCTCCACTTGTATACAGAATCATCACATTTGTCTACTGATCTGATGGCAAAGTATTTTATGGATGATGGTGGTGGTGATGTGGTAAGCTGAGTGTACCATTTTGTCAGGGCAGGACTCGAGCATATGCCAAGTCAGGTGTGATGGTGAGGGAGTTCCCATCCATGCTGCCGGGAGGGAACCGTCGTATCTGTTCCCGAGGGTTTGCTCTGCTTGACTGCATCTGGTCTGAGGTGAACAAGACTTACTACATCTTGGATCTGATCATGTGGCGGAACCAGTCCATCATGGAATGTGAGGTGAGGAGCTGCCTGATGTCTTATGTTACTTCCTGGCTGTAGAGTTATGCAAAGTCACCAAGGGATAGACTAGGATGGTGGGGGAAGAGATAGAAGGGAAGAAGAATAGTTGCATGGATGTAAATGATGATGAATGGTTACAGAATATTTGTTTTGATGTGGAGATGAGAATGTTAGGAAGAGTTAGGAAGAGAACATTTGATGGTGTTGACATGGACAGGATGTTGTGCCTGGAAGTAAATGAAGTACATAGAGAAAAAGTGATGGGGGTTATGTATTGAGGAAATAGATGATGACTGGGAAAATTTTGAGAACAAAGATGTTTATAAATGGGTGAGATATAAAGCTAGAACATTAATTCATTGATGGATGATATGTGTGTCCAGAAATATAAAGAAAATATTGTTAGATGGCAGAGGTTAGATAGAAAAGATCAGATATTTGACTTGCATTGCAGAAATAAAGCTATGAGTGGTTGTGAGATGGACGAGAGCCAGTTGAATTGCATGAGACAAACTAGTTATTGGTGGGTTTGGTAAAGAAAATGAAAGTACTGATAAAAGCTGGATATTATAGAATGGGGTGAAATAAGAAATGTATTAACCCATTTACTTCATCTGATCCATTGCTTTTTATTTCATGGATGGATCTTCCTCTTCATCTCTTGACTTCTTGCAGACATTGTTCCGGTTTGAGTGGCTGCGTTGCAAGATGGAGGAGGAGGGCCAGGAGGTGCAGGAAACATCCAATCTCAATCCAGTAATGTAAGTTGAGGATGAGGCCTGCTTGGGAACATCTCTTACAGTTAGTGCTGCAGATGTTGGTCAATGCTTCATTTCACATTAACTTGCACACAGCATGTAGATAATTGCTATATTTTGAAGTTTTACATAATGTTGTCATTGAAAAGTTTGAATATTGAGACATTTCAGTATTGAGTCTCCACTGTACTAGCAGTGATACATGACAAGCTTTGAAGCGATGGTAGCAGCAAAAGTAGCCCAATTTCCTCTGATTGAGCTATTTTCACACACACCCTGACATTTTAACAAGATGAAGGTCTTATGGGATTTTTTTATTTTTCAAATATGTCCATCCCACAGCTATATGTACAGAAAACTATGCTCATCCTTTAAGGGTTAATGTATTGAAGGATGTGTTATTAGAATTTTATTAGTGTATTATTTTTTTTGCATTACAGATTCCAACGAGTGCCTTATTATGAGTGTTCTTCAGAAACCTTGCAGAGGCTAATGGTAGACAAGCTTCCCTTCTCAGTGGCTCTGGATGGTGTCCTTTTTTACCATAAGGAGACTCACTACACACATGGCAATACTCCCCTGGTGGGCTGGCTTAAGGGATACATGTTTCCTGAAATTCTGGGTAAGTTAAGTGGGTTCATTCTCTCTCTCTCTCTCTCTCTCTCTCTCTCTCTCTCTCTCTCTCTCTCTCTCTCTCTCTCTCTCTCTCTCTCTCTCTCTCTCTCTCTCTCTCTCTCTCTCTCTCTCTCTCTCTGCCAAAGATGGATGATAATTCAGTATCCATCAGGTTCAGTGTTGATGTCTTTGTCTTTCTCCTCAGGTGTTCCTGTCCCAGAGTCTGTTCTTCAGGAGAAGCCTCTCAAGTATGTCAGTCTCCCCACTCATATCCAGTATGGCCAACAGAAAAGAAATGCCAAGAAAAGTGAGGACAAGGTGGGTGTTCAGTTTTTTTTGGAAAAGTTATATATAGAAGTTGAAGTGAAGAATTTTAACTCAGAGCCTTTTTAAATATACTTTTTTGTGAGTTGTTTGTGCTCTAAATACATCATAGAAACCAAACATATTTTGCTGAAGTTGTCATTACAGTATTGTTCCTTTTCATAGAAATTACATATTTAGAGATGAGTCCAGTCTTTGAATATATATATGAATCATAACAAAACTCATCTTCAGAAATCTTGACCCTGAATTCCATCAGATCTGTTCAATTAAGATGCCTTTGCCTTTCAAGAATAGTCATTTTAATTATTTTATTGTTATCTTTCAGATGGAAGTTGCCTCAACAAAGTCCCCAAAGAAAAATACAAAGAAAGGTAGAGAGAGTAAATCTCAAGGAAATGAGATGGAGGTGTCTGGCACTTAGGTTTGTATTAGTTAATAGATTACCTCATCTCGTCATCATAATTGGCATCATTGTATACTGCTGCTGCAGGATTTCCATTGCTGCCAATCTCATATTTTTACATACTAGTGTAAATTACTCAGTCTGTCTTTTGTATAAGGGCTTATGGAGCACACATCAAACTTACTTAAGTGTTGCAATGTATATTGAAGTTTTAGTTCACTTTGTCTTTCTAAATGCAGGTTGAACCTTCTAAATTCAGAAACTTCTGGACCTGAGGCTTGTTGGATTACAAAACATTCCGAACCACAGGTGGTCCTTAAAAGAATATTAAAAATGAAGAGCTTGTTGGATGCATGTTTCATGTAATTGAAAAATTATGAAAATTATTATCATTTTATTAAGATTATGCCAACAAATTTCAATTATTTGATCACATTTAAACTTCTGGGACATTTAAATTATGCCGGATTATGAAAGTTGCCGAGTGACAGAATTATGGATTTGGTGGGTTCAACATGCATAGTTATGCACTACTGGCTGGCAAGTCCTGATGCAAAGTCCATTAGTTTTCACTTTATTTTATTGTTTTTATTATTTATTCTATTTTTTATTTTTTGTTGGGGTCCAGGTTAAGTAGAGTATGCACATCTTCGTGGAATTACTGTATTTGGCGGCATATAAGATGCATGGCCACATAAGGTGCACTCCCACTTAAGCAGGCCAGATTCAGGGAAAAAAGCTTTAAGTATAGGCCTATGGGAAGTCTCACACTTCACCTATGATGTATAAGACGAAGGGCAATTTTTTTGGCCAGAATTTTGGAAAAAAGGTGCGTCTTATATGCTGTCAAATACGGTAAGTTAATTTAAATCTTTCTCTCATGTTGGCAGTAATACTCATGTGAAATGTAATCTCAAAGTTTCTTGATGATCTCTGAAGAAAATTGGAAAAGCAAAAAAACATTCCAGAAATAATTTTGGTTGTGGGAGAAATGATGGTGTATGATGTATATAAAAAGAACATTAATGAGGATCTAATACACATGTGAATACAGTCCACAAACTTTGAGATTGCATCTCTTTTATCCTGAGATTGGGCTCCACCACTTCTTGATAACTTAGTATTTTGAACTATTTCTTCCTTTGTACACTTTACTGTGAAAAACAACTTTTGCCAGATATGAGGTATCCTTATGGTACTGGGTAGAGGTGTATTTGTGGTTTTTGATATCTGATGTTATTGAACCATAGTATCTAACACCTACTTCACGTAATCAATTTCCAGATGCCACCAGATGTAATGTGGTTATTATGAGTCAGTATTTAGGAAGCATGTTGAATAAAATAGCTTTTTATTGGGATCCTGATTAAACCTGTAATGTATTCTAATATAAAGATTTTTCTGCAGCTAACCTTTCCTTACAGGGTACTTAGTGAATGTAATGTAGAGGCATGTGTAAGATAAAGTAAGTTTAATTGTAATAGTTTATTGAATTCTGTACTAACAGTAGAACTGACAGCACTGCTATCATATCAACATAAATGACAGAGTTCACTGGCATGAACAAGACAAGGTTTGCACAAGAGATTTATGATTCACAGATCCAAGATAGACTGGTATGGATTATCTCCTGCAATACCAGAAAAGTGTAGCATGATATGACTAATGTAGCTTCCTTCTTGAATATTACCTTGTATATGTAAGAAGTAATGAATGCAAAGTAAAAAAAATATGAAAAGTAATCTGATAAATACTATCAAGTATGCTTTATTAATAATGAATGAATACAGGTTTGGTTTAAGGCCAACTCCTACTCCAGTACTGCTGGTCTGCTCATGTTGTACACTCAGCTTGTTTCCATCATTGTATCTGTTCCTGAAAACAACAAACAGCAATGGTGACAACACATACAAGGTAATTCTACTTTTTTATTGAGTATTGTAAAGCCACTAGGTTTATATTAGCTAAAAATGCTCCTCATAGCTCTTACATTGTAAAGATGGTAAGGAAAAACTCCATAATTATATTTATCCGACTTTTCCTTAAAAATGTGAATATTTCTGGCACACACCACCTCCTCTTCCAGGCCCTTCCATGCCTCAATGCTTCTGTGTGGGAAACTATACTTTTTGATGTTTCTTCTGCAGGAGGTAGTTGCTTTTAATTTTCTTCCATGACCTCTTGTTTCTCTCACGTTCATTTTATACAAGTCTTCTATAAAATGAACGTGAGAGAAACAAGAGGTCATGGAAGAAAATTAAAAGCAACTACCTCCTGCAGAAGAAACATCAAAAAGCATAGTTTCCCACACAGAAGCATTGAGGCATGGAAGGGCCTGGAAGAGGAGGTGGTGTGTGCCAGAAATATTCACATTTTTAAGGAAAAGTCGGATAAATATAGTTATGGAGACGGGACAGTACGAGCTTAGCTCTCCTCCCGTATGTCACAACTAGGTAAATAGACACATACACAGCATGGGAGGAGCTATGACCATACATACTGTCTTGGTTCCATAACTACTTAAATTTAACTTTTCTTAAAACTGAAGGCTGTTGGCATGCACATCCATGTTGTGTCTGTGTACATGCACATCCATGCAGTGTGTGTGTGTAGATGCAAATCCATGCAGTGTGTGTGTGCGTACATGCAAATCCATGTAGTGTGTGTGTGCGTACATGCAAATCCATGCTGTATGCTATATGTGTGTGTGCATTATGAATCATCCTGATGATTTAGTGTGGACACATCCTTAAGCTACATTTTACCTTCATCAAACATGAATTCATCCTCATATTCCTTAAGAAACTTCTGGGATCTCTGTTCATCAACAAAAAGCTGATAAACCTTCTTCACATCAGGTATTGTTATCTGAAATAAAAACTTCAATTGTAAGAACAATCTTCATTACTAGTTCTAGTCACTGTAATTTAATCTGGCTGCTTTAATGCATGTACTCTTTTACAGCTGATTCTCCACTGTTGCCATGTCTCCACAGTTCACTGGAAGCTGGTAATATGGAGAAGCTGCAGCAGAATGGTCCATAGTGAGACAATGTGTGAGGGTGTCAAGACAATGATTTCAGCAATCATTTTTAAAATAACAAATTTAGGTAGAAACAGAAAGAATGACAGACAGGGTAAAGAGGTGGAGTGAGGTTAAAGAGAGAGGGGAGGAGGAGCCCAAGATGTGGCATTGGTGAGGGAATCCCCAGCAAGCTCACGGTCATACAAAAGCTGCCAGTTTAAATTGCAGTAACTATAGTTGAACCAGTTTTATACATATCATTAGTAATAAGAGGCCATATGTTCCATTGAAATGTTCAGGTTAATACAATTTCAAGTCTTAAAATATCCTGTTTTGTAATGACAACTGCAATCAATCAATCATTTAACAAAGAAATAATTTGGTAATGTGTATGGAATGTAATGTGTTTTATTCTATGTTAAGAGAAGTGAAGCCCAGTATTACCTGTTTCTCTTTCCTCTTAATAGCAACAAGATTTGCCAGAGTGATCAACTGGATGGCGTATCGCAGGGATGTCTCCATACCTATCTTGGTCAATACAACCAATGCTTCATCTTGAATTTCACAGTCTTCCTCTTCACATCTGTAAAGAAAACTTTTAACTAATATTTTCTTTGTGGATCCTAATATGTTTTCATTAAAAAAATAAAAATTTCTACTTATTGTATGTCTTTTTTTTGTCTGAACCATGGAGAGATAAGGAGGTTCGGAAATTAGGGAGTGAACTAATTGAAATGATATAGCTACTACAAGTTGATATTCTACACAATGCAAAATTCATTCCATCACGTTTTCAATGCAAACACAAATTCAATCCTTGCTGTACTTTATCATCTCTAAAGCACTTCATGGACTAAGTATTTCTAATGCAATTAAATGATATACATATGTAGTGCCTGTATGCATTAACAGACCCAAAAAACAAAAAAATTCTACACTGGGGTGAAAATCGAACCATCACTACACGGACCTGATTTTTAAGATTTCTTTGATTTCCTTCTCTTGGTACGGAACTGTCTTGATAATGATCATTCTGTCCAGCATGTCAATGGGTATGCCATGCGGGGACATGTTCTGGGTGCCTCTGATGCGGGTGATACCTCGGTTGGTGGCCACAATCACCACAGGAGCCATGTCGTCCTCCAGGGCTCGGTTCAGGAAGGAGAAACACTCAATGTCTAGCATGTGTACCTGAAAAATGTTAGTCTTGTTTAGATAAAATTAAACGTACAAGACAAAAAGGTGAGGCGGCACAGAGTGTACACGGTAAGTCCGTTACATTACTCATCAACCACCCTAACAACTTGTGTTAAACTAATTACCTGCTTATATAGCAGTTAATTAGTTCTAAATTCTAATTAGCTCTAAATCAAAACTGTTAATAAGAAGCAAACTTTTCATACAAATATTTATAATTGGTTCTGGCCACTCTTCCAAACTCTGCTTTTTGTATTTTCCTCCTAATTTTTCCTAATTCATCTAGAAAAGAAAAATAACACAAATTGAGAAAAAAACAGCAAAAGATTCAACTGAAGCAGGTGGTTCAATAGGCATCTGATTGCTATTGACTTCAGGGACGGCAAAACCTATATGAACAATGCTGTGATGGTGGTACAAGTGGAGAATGTTAGCAGTGTGGCACTCACCTCATCCACAAAGAGAACACCGGGGACCAGCTCTGCCTTGCCTTCCTCCCGCCACTCTGCTACTTTGGCGTTGATCTGCTGCCGCACCTCACCCTTGATCTCACCAGTGTCTCCTGTGGATTCAGAAGTGAGAGCTAAGGAAAACAAACACTGAGAGGCCGGCTGTTCATGGAAGCTACTTGTCAATAACCAAATCTTAGTCAAGGAAAATTTCAACAAGTACACATTCCAGACAGCAAAAGGGAGTATTGGCACACATTGTTAGGCACAGTACTAATTTAATATATATATATTTATATATATATAAACAAAATTCATATACAGACCATCCTTTATTCTACCGAAACACCACTCAGCCAGTTTCTAGTCTGGTTAAGGTCTATTGCAATTTTCTCAAAGACACACACACACACACACACACACACATACCTGAGAAGAGTGCCAGGAAGCCTTGTGTTCTGTTGTTGATGACATCTATCTCATGCAGCGTGACAGTGTGCACCACTTCCTTCCTCTTCTGTAATTCTCCCTCTGGACACTGAACAAACCTGTCAACACGATCAATCTTCAGACTCTGGATATATCTTGAGGATAAAGATGCTTAATTTCACATGAACATGACACAAAAATTTTCACACAATGAAGGGAACACAAGTCTCACCTGGTTTGGGGTCCTGTGGCATCATAATCACGAGCCCGGGTGAATGAACGACCAAGCTTGGTGATCTTGCCTGTAGCCTTGTCAATGGTTATCACATCGCCAGCCTGGACCTGTGGAAAGGAATGAAGGAGTCACAAGTCCGTATTCAGAAATGCTTTGCTCTCTCACTGTGACTATTTTCCAAGACCACAGAGATGATTAAAGGGGTTTTAAAGAGTGTTTCTCCAGTTGATAAAGTAGAAATCTTGTCACTCAGCCTCTAGAACCACAGGAAAACATAAAAAACTTATGTAAATTTAAATATTGAAGGTGAAGCACAGATGTGTTTCAGAATCCTCCTTACCTTCTCCTTTGTCAGGGACTCTATCAACTTGTTCCCGAGGTCATAGATTGTCTCCATCTCTGTGGTCTTGAGTGTCAACTTGCCCACCTTGGCGCCAGTACCTGTGGCAGGCCGGTCAATCTGCACCTCCACAACCTCACCCTCGATGATCTCCGTCTCCTCTTTGATGCGCACACCAATGGATCGCCTGAAGGCTTGTGTCAGCACCTCAGTCTTGGACATACCCAGGCTGGGGTGGTGGATATATTGAAGGTCACACATAGGCTATGATGCTGAACACACATGCATGTATACAACATAACATTGATATCAATAATAGAGGAAGTAGTATGTATGTACAAAAATACTTAAAAAGAAAGAAAAATATCTAATCGATCAAAACAGGCAAATCTACATTGGGTCTAGCCACAAATATTCACTACATATACAGCACCCTGCATGTCTTCTGGCTCTCACCTGTATATTTCTGAGGCAGAGATGGCAGTGAAGGGAGTGTCTGAGCCAAGAGACTGTGCCAGGCCCAGGGCAATGGCTGTCTTGCCTGAGCCTGGCTGGCCGGCTATCAGCACTGCCTGTCCTGCAAGCTTGGCCTCCTTGATCATGTTCTGCACTACTCCTGCTGCTCGCCGGGCCTGTCACCAGTGAATCATTATATAAATTGGGTTAACAGTACTAGTAAATAGGTATATATTGTTTTATCACAAAGTATTTTCTCAGGTACCTAATGGGAATGGAGGTTAAAAATCTATCTCCATACCTTCCATGACTAATGCTCTGTAAGTATTGGTTAATGATAAATATCTATTTCCCTGCTGGTATGGTACACTGGAACTACATGTGTTTTGGGGGCCGAGGGATCCCCATGTGCATGGGTTTGAATCATGGCCACAGTCCAAGGGTAGGAAGGACTACCACTTGGATACTACTTGGATACTTGGTTCTCAAATGGGTGGGCTTTCGGATAGGAGGTATTAAATATAGTATACTTTTTTAACTTGTAAATTCCTGTAAAAAGCCCACGTAATATATATAATATATTCCCACCTACTGTTCTCCCCTCCCACCTCTCTGTCTTGAAGTGCCAAAATGTTTCAGAATATAGTCCTCTCTTCTCACCTTGATCTGGCCCACCATGCCCTGCGCCGAAGCCTTAGGAGTGAGGTCGTCGGTCAGCCCCAGACCCCGGATGTGGGAATGAGCCCCGATGCGCTCGATCTTGGTCATCTCATGCTCCTCACTGGCTGTTGTTAAGCTTACCTGTTGAAGGGAATGCATGATAACGAATAACATGATAAATCATGGCATATTTCATACTTTAATGCATTCAGCTTTTTATTTGATTGATAACACAAAATAACATGATGAAGATGACATAATGCCAATTTTTATTTGATTATTGACAAAAAATAAGGTTAATCTTCATATATCTATAATAGATACAAGCACACTACTCATGTGTCATATATTAGGGGAGAGCTTCCCAGCTAACCCAAACACCCCGATTCCCAATGTGCCCCCAAGTTTGTTCAGCAGGGTGGTTGGGTGGGTGGATGGGTGGATGGGTAGGGGTGCAGACATATTGCAAAGATCTATCAAAACTGACATAATGAATAATGAGAAGTAAGGGTGTCAGTAGGTTTTGTCAGCTGGAGTGAGGGCACTTGTGGTTTTGCTACCTAATGAAATTCTGTTGGTCACCCAGTGGATTTGCTACATTAACTTTTAATTTTTAAATTGATTAGGTATCCAGAGGTTTCATCACCTCTAAGTGCCACCTGAACCACTTGGTGACTTAACGGTCTTCTGGCAAAGGATACACTTGTACTGCTGCATCATCTTGACAGTGTCAACTCTCAGATTAAACTGACATCTTTCAAAATACTTGCCACTCATGAAAACGTCAGTGTATTTGATCAACAATGAGGATCAAATGTGTACAGCAGCAAACGGTAATTATTTAGAAGTGGGCAGCTTCCTCGGTATTATTTTACTTTAACACCAGTCTCAAGTTGGCTTTTCATAGCCTTCCCATCTGTTAGAGCTTTCCATACCGAGTAATTTGATTCCCATATGTAACTGGCGCAAATCAATTATAGATGGGAAGGTATGAAAAGACAACTTGAGACTGGTTAAAGTAAAAATTTACTGCTTCCTCTAGTATACGCTTAATCCTCCTTGCTGGTCCAATATATTGACGTTTTCATGGATGGCAAGTATTTTGAAATTATCAGTCTAGCCTGAGAGTTACTACTGTCAACATGGTGCAGTACAACAAGTGTATTCTTTGCAGGGAGACTGTGACTGTCTCAAGTCACCAATTGGTTGGGTGACGGAACCACAACAGTGCCTCCTCCTCCTCCTGTTGCTGCTGCTGCCTCCACATGGAGCACAAGTGGATAAGCAGCACATTTAACACAGCACTCCAGGACACCCAGCTCCTGCCAGCGCTGTACCAGCCAACAGCTTACCTCACACCTGCAAACTATCTCTAGACTTGATAAACTAGCTAGAAAAGGACCAAAATAAGCGAGTCTCACCCCCGCCATGGTGCCGCGTGTTGCTCAGCAGTGTTGTTGTGAAGGAGCACTGCGCTGATTGGCTGCTGCTGCACCGGGACGCTGCCCGCTCATTGGCTCACATGGGGTTTCCCTCTGTCTTACCAACGACACCCTACAATTTTGTATCCTGCCAACATGAAAGAATAAGTAGGGCGTCACTTGGATAATGATTAAAACCCTGTAACAATTCTGGTTAAATATCACACAGCACCATAAAGAGTGTCCCCAGTAATGTCCCGGGACACTTCACCTATGCGTCGCTAAACACCAAACACATTATTCTAAATACCCCACAGCTAACAGGCTTCGAGGACTATATATTCCCAAACAATCAACTTGGTGCACATGAACTATTGTTATCGAGTTAACTGAAGAGACGTGAGAACCGAGGGAAGCTGAGCGTCACCGTCACCATGGCAACGCCACAACACACCGCCGCTCGCCGCTCGTGTGACACATTTGTGACATTCCTATTCCAGCAGTATTCCAGTGCGCACAGACACTGAAATTGCTCAACCCTTGCTATAATAACTTCAAAATAAAGTAAGAATGTCTTCACTGCATGAGAGAGAGAGAGAGAGAGAGAGAGAGAGAGAGAGAGAGAGAGAGAGAGAGAGAGAGAGAGAGAGAGAGAGAGAGAGAGAGAGAGAGAGAGAGAGAGAGAAATTAAACACCTTTTGTTCATGAGTCACTAATATCTTACAAACTGAACGAATGCATCCTATTCATGTATAGGGAATAGTTTATACAAAAATAAAACTATAAAATTATCAATATAAATCATGAACACTTAATATACATTCCACTAATACTTTACAGATAAAAAAAAAGTTTTATTTCTTAGGATTTCCAGAAGAATGACTTTGCTGCATCTCCCTATGCTCACTAGATTACTGAGTATTAGTGTTTCATTTTCAGTTTGCAGATTCTGGTGTTGCATCCCCTTCCTCTAGTATTAATAAAATGTGTGAAGAAAACTTGCTTCATCTTAAAACTAAACTCTAAAATTTCACTCTGAGTGAAGAAAATTTGCCTAACCTTACAAAATAGGATAAGAAATTTTCATCTTATTTTCAATAGTTAGAGGTTTGTTGCTGCATCTCATGATCTCACCTTTACTTAGATAAAAATGCAAAGAAAATGTACCTCATCTTTAAAATTAAACCCAATCTCATGTTCACTCACATTAACTCTCACTGGAGACAGGTAACTGGTGACAATTGGTGCTGGAGAGTCAACTAACAAGCAACCATGAGTGAGGAGATCAAGTTTATTGTGGGTGAGCTGAACAAGCCGCCCTACAGTCGCAACTATAACCTCATCTCCTTTGACAGTCTGAATGCTGAGTCTTTGCTGCAGGTGGGTTGGTGTGTCACTGGCTTGCTCTTGTTATGTTATGCAATGCCACTGATTCCTATATGTCTTTCCTGTTATTCTTTTGTATTATAACATGCTGGTATAATTCTATGCCTCTCCAGTTTCCTCTTTTATTATGCCATTTAGCGCTGCCTAACCCAGTTCCCAGCTGAAAAGAGATGATGTAACAAACATTCATTTTTACCTACTAATTATGAACTTTCTTTTTCTTCTTCAATGGTCAGTCTATCAATAGAAGCCCCAGCCTTCCTATCTCTCTCTCTTTATGTTCTTTTTCTGTCTATTAATCAATCTGTCGGTCAGTCTGTCTCTAAATTTACGTGTGGTTGTAGATAATAAGCAGTAGCATGTAATTGTAATGCAAACTTTAAGGTGTTTGTATCCTTTACTGGCTTTCTTGCTCTTTCTATTTTTTTTCCTATCTTTCAAATGTGCAGTATGTACTTCTTTCCTTTCATCTATTCTAGTCTGGGGATTAGTGAACAGAAGTCCCTGAGGGTTTTGTTTCTACACACATACATTTCAGGTCCTCAATGATGTATTTGGTGAGATTGACTCCAAGAACAAGCTGGACATTCGGGAGGAGGAGCCAGAGCAGATGGCTGTCAGGATGCTGGGGATGCTGCGGATTCTCAAGTACAAACCTCCAGATGAGGCAATGTGAGTGTATGCAGTACGTTTAGCATGATCCCAAATCTTTCCAAGTACCTCTTACATTCACACCTCAGAATATGAACCACTTCAGGAGAGGTTGTAGCAAGCACTGTGTACTGTGACATTTCAGGAACAATTTCCGTCAAGGGTTGGTATCCGGGGACAAGCACGTCATCTACCCAATCCTGATGTGGCTGCTGCAGAGAATGGACGAGCTCAAGAAGAGAGCATACCTTGCCAAGTACCTCGTGAAGCTGGACGTTCCTGCGGAGATGCTTGGTGATGCAGATGTGGCTGATGTGCATATTAAGGTACAGCTAATGACTTCTAGGGGCATATGCAACTCTATAACTTAACACTGCACTTTAATTCATCTTGAGAACTGTGAATGAATTTAAATGTATTCAGACCATGTTCATTAAGTCTTTACTTTTTTCAGTACGAAGAGCTCATTGACCAGTTCAAGAACATACACCGGGAGCACGAGGCGCTGCGCACCAGTGGGTTCTCTACGGTAGAGCTGCGGCGGGACATCACGGCCATGGAGGAGGAGCGGGACCTGGTGCTGCGTAGGATTGAGAGGATGAAGCAGAAGGTTGGCCACTCACTCTGAGCCCTTCTTGAAATTTACACTGAATAATTAATAAAAGACATGGGATCCCTACAAGTGAACAGATATTTACAAACCTATGCATAAGTTGTATGTATGACCCCAGGCAAGTAACCCCAGCCTCTCTACATCCTGGTACAGGTTGAAGGAACCCCAAACAGTGATGCTATGTTGACATCAGCACGAGAACTGCGACAGGAGAGGGAGAAACAGAAGGAGATGGTTCAGCAGAAAACCAACCTTCAGGCAGCCAGTCAATTGTTGGAGCAGAGAATCTCCCGTCTTCAGGCACAGCTCAAAGACATTCAAAAGGCTGGCATAGGCACCACTCCTGAAGGTAACACAGTTGTTGTTGTTAGTACTGTCAGAAAGATGTATTGGTATGTTCATGAGTCATCTGTGTTTGCTTCCTTGCATTTGTGTCAGTGGGAATAGAGTGAGTCATGGTGAAGGAAAGGCTGCATTGAGGTTGGTGGGATTTACCTCTGTGGTAATACTTCTACAGACTCAGGCTTACCTCTAACTATGCACTGACTGACTTCATTTGACTAACTCTCCTACCTACCCACTACTGACATGCACACCTACAGTAGAGGACTATAGGTAGTACATCCAGTCACTGCAAATAATACCACCAACACTTACTTACTGACTGACTACTTTAGACTTACTCTTACCACTGATAGGGAACCACACAATAAGCCTACATTAATTTCCCTAACAACATAATATAAGACAGCCCAGGCTCACTCACCCAGGGCTGCTACAGAGGCTTGAGGAGGACATGAATGTGAACAGCTACATAGTGAAGGAGAAGCTACCCAAAGAGGTGGCAGCGAGACAGCGGCTGGTGGAGACCCTGCAGCGTGTGGCAGCTCAGCCAGCTATGGGACAGCAGGAGATTGACCAAGTTAACAAACAGGTTGGGTATTTCTCATTACCATTATGTTCAGGTGTCTCCTTTCAGTAGGAGTGTGTCTGTTATAATTAAATGGCCAATAAATTATGTCTGGCCTGAGTACATTTTCATTCCCACTCTGTGATAAATGTAAATAATCTCACAGGAGTTAGGAAACAAGTGTCTCTTCTTACTGAAACCATTTATCATTTCTGCTTCATTAATTCCAATATACAAGTGTCAACTTTAATTTGTTATACAGAGATACACATTTGTCACAGTGGTCAGTATAAGGGGAAGTGTATGTCTAATATCAGAAATGAAGAAGTTTAACTTGTATTAAAAAGCATATTACCATTTCTTGTGTTATGAAATAGTAAGTAAAAGCCATCTGTTTATGCCGATAATATTGAATGTGATACTTACTACAAGCTTTATTTCTCTCTTGATCCTTGACAAAAAATACAACTCCTTCGATGAATACACTTCTTGCAATATAATAATGATGATGGCAGTAACAAGATATTTTCTTTATGTTAGAGTGGTCTGGGGTTAGAACAACAAAAAAAGTAACATGTAAAAAAGGCCCATTAAAGGTGTCAGTCCCTATAGAGTATAGTAGAGTGAAATGGTATCTCATTACTTTGTTGCACCACAGATCCAAGTCCTGAATAGTGAAATCAACAGCCTGAATGAAGCACGCATGAAGGAAGTGGAGGAGGATGAGAGTCCAGAGAGCAAGGTAAGCGGTTTGGAGGAAGGAGGTGCATTCCATCACCTCTGTAATATTTCTTGTTGTCTGGGGAATGATATCACTCTGAATGGAAGAAGAGATGGTTGGTGGTGGGCTTAATGAACGTAGCATTCATTTTCCTTATATGTGGTCTGTGGGGAAAGCTTACAACTTAGTATTGCTCCTGAAGAAGTAAATTAGTTGTCTTTCACAATATGGAAGAATTACAGTGGCAGTCTTCTTCCTACCCAACAACAGTTTGTAACAGGCCATTCTACCTACTAAATGGAGGGAATATTGATGAATTATATATTGCTAAAACATTTTCCTCAGCGGCTTCTTAATGCTTCTTTCTTTCAGGTTGGGAAACTTTCATTTTTTCGTCAAAATGCTGCCATCATCACCAGGAAGAAGGAACAGACTGCCGAGAAGATGAATGAGCTGCGCAGTGAAATAACAAACTACCAGGAGGAGATGAGGGTGAGTGTGGGGCATGGAAGGAGAGCAGGAGTGGAATGTATTATGGAAGTTAGAAGATGAAAAGAATAATATGGTTCAGTCACACAATAAGCAAAGATCAGGAATTGAGTATATAAGAGAGGATTCAAAGAGCATAAAAAAGAACTAGTTGGGGGAACTATCAAGGGGAAAAGAAGTAAGAAGGAGGGAAAGGAGTCAAAGAGGAAGACACAAGGGGCAGAAATGACTAGAGGAGACTCATACACTGCACCAACCACTGAATCTTGCAGAAAAGGAAAAGAAATTAAGAAAGTAAAATATTCTTCACATGGTTCTCCAATATCCAAGGTCATTACGTGGAGATGAAGACAAGAATGACAAAGTAAAGCATGTTAAATATCACCAGTGGTCAGCAGACCAGTAACAGGTAAACTAAGGTAGACCAGAGAAAACTACACATATGGCAATCACATAGAACACTGTGTAGTCTGGTCCACAAGGCTCTATCACTTTACCCACTCCAACACTCCACAAAGACCACATTTCTTACTCAATTTCTACAATATGAAAGCAACCAAGACAATTCACCAGGGAGGAAAATCTGCATAATACATTAATCCAACCATATGAGCTCTATAAATGACACACAGTACTCAGGTGTATCTTGAACCAGTCTCCCTTATGGTTGTGACATGCAAGACTCTCATCTTGGCTGCCGTCTTTCAGGAAAAACAAGATCAGCTGAAGCAGTTTTCTGGAGAGCAAGTGTTGCGTGGGGAGGAATTCAAACGTTACGTCAACAAGCTGCGTGGCAAGAGCTCCGTGTACAAGATGAAGCGTGCCGAGCTGAGCGATCTGCGGGCTGAGTATGGCATCCTCAGCAGGACTGAGGAGATACTGAAGGCCAAGGATGGACAGTTGATGGAGCAGTTGGTAAAGTATTACAACTTCCTCATACATGTACAGTATATTAGTCATGAGAGGTTCACTTGTTTCATGAAAGCCTGACATCACATCTATATTTACACTGATTTCACCGTCTCATCCTTTAAGATAATGGAACAGAAGCTCAGGCGGAATGTTACACTATCTCATAGAAATACTATTTATGAAAGGTTTACTGATTTCACCGCAGTCTAACATCACATCTATAAATACATTGATTTCATGGTCTGATCTAAACAGAATACAATGGAAGCTAAGATGGGTGTGTCAGGCTTCCATGAGACTCAGGAGAGCATGGAGAAGGTGTCCTCCATGAAGGCCACCATTGATGCCCGGAAAGGAGAAACTCTGGAGGAGATGTCTGGCATGGTGATGGAGCTGAACAAGAAGATTGCTGAGAGGAAGGCACATTTAGCTCCCATCATCAAAGGTGAGTTTTTGCTGGTAATGACCTACACACCTGCCCTCTTCATAACACTTCTTGAACTGCAGCCTTTGTTGTAATAAACACAAAGTCACCATCCACAATCTTGTAGCTGTAATGGCCACTAGAAGTCTTTCAAGTCTATCTAACAATATGCGTTTTAACTTTTTAACATTTTAGGTAAAGGAGACATGCTGGTTATCTTTAAGGGGGAGTAATCTTTACTGTGTTGTGAGAAGAGGGAAGAATG